>CAOJBJ010067047.1:0-10122 GCA_948291685.1 Euphorbia celastroides
CATAAAAAAAAGGACCTGAAAAATAAATGATAACCATTTAAAAGACCGACAAAATATCTCCTATATATTGCCCTCTCATCCACCATCTCTTCTACTCTTCACCACCTCTTACTCTTCAACATTTCACAAAATGGGTTCAAAGCCTTACGCTTTTCTTCAACAAAACGCTATCATACTCCTAAGAATTCTCATGATCTTATTCATCTGCTCCAAACCACAGGACTCATTCCTCTCTTCACAAACCCCCCACACAATCCCACCATTAGAAACACTCAAACTAGACGGTCACTTGAAATTCGACAACATCGAGCACGCCTCTAAGGACTTTGGCAACAGATTCAGTTTCCCACCAAAAGCAGTTCTATACCCTAAGTCGGTTTCCGACATTGCAGCCATCATCAAACATATTTTCAACACGGGTTCAAGTTCAAACATAACGATATCAGCAAGAGGCCATGGCCACTCCCTTCAAGGGCAATCACAGGCTCACCAAGGAATAGTAATCAACATGGAATCACTCAAAGGTCAAGAGATTCGGGTCCATACCGAGGGAGATTCACCCTTTGTGGATATCTCGGGTGGCGAGCTTTGGATTGATGTTCTGCATGAAACTCTCAAGCACGGGTTTGCCCCGAAATCGTGGACAGACTACCTTCATCTGACCATTGGTGGCACCCTATCCAATGGTGGGATCAGTGGCCAGGCGTTCAGACATGGGCCCCAAATCAACAATGTCCATCAGCTTCAAGTTGTAACAGGTATATACTTAGGCTCAGTTTGTGCTACGTACATTAGTTCAACACCATAGTACAAGATACACAATTTTTTCCAATCAGAATAAAACATAAATGAAATGACAGCATTGCCCTCGACCCACAATCTGATTTTCCACAATAATTAGGAAAAGGAGAAGTGGTTACCTGTTCAGAGCAGCAAAATGCAGATCTCTTTCATGGAGTTCTTGGAGGGCTTGGGCAATTCGGCATAATCACCAGGGCAAGAATCTCTCTTGAGCGAGCACCCGAGATGGTAAATTATATATATAAAAAAGCACAAAAAGAGCATATAATGCAAATATTTTTGCTTTTTTTTTTTTGTAGGTGAGATGGATCAGAGTGCTGTACTCCGACTTCTCCAGATTCACACATGACCAAGAACATTTAATCTCATCTCAAAATACTTTTGACTATATTGAAGGATTTGTAAATATAAACAGAACTGATCTCCTAAAAGACTGGAGGTCCTCCTTCAGACTCAGAGACCCTCTTCAAGCCGGCCAAATCATTACAGACGGAAGAACTCTCTACTGTCTGGAAGTTGCAAAATACTATTATCCAGAAGAATTTGATGTCATGAACAAGGTAAGAATTTAAGAAAAAAAAGTGTAACATAATGTTGGGTTGATCAGAGACATTGTTCTTAATATCTCCGCTCAAACACAGAAAACAGAAGATTTGCTGTCCGAACTAAGTTTCATCCCCTCCACAGTATTCCTATCGGAAGTTCCCTATGTTGATTTTCTAGAGAGAGTGCACTCATCAGAAAAAAAGCTCCGAGAAAAAGGTCTATGGGAAGTCCCACACCCTTGGATAAATTTGATGGTTCCTAAAGCCAAAATTTCTCACTTTGCCCAAGAGGTTTTTGGCAATATTCTTACAGACAACAATGGTCCAATTCTCGTTTATCCAGTCAATAAGTCCAAGTAATTTGTTCAACAACATTAAAATGAATCCCCAATTCCAGAATTCAGATGTATTATTAACTTAATTTACATATTCCATTGCAGGTGGAACAACAAATTGTCTCTAATAACACCAGAAGAAGACATTTTCTATCTAGTGGCTTTCCTATCATCAGCAGTGCCATCTTCAACGAGCAAAAACAACTTGCAACACATTTTAACACAGAATCAAAGAATTTTAGATTTCTGTACAAAGGCTAATCTTGGCATTAAGCAATACTTGCCTCACTACAGAACACAAGAAGAATGGAAAGATCACTTTGGGTTTCGGTGGGAAGTTTTTGCACAGAGGAAAACAACTTATGACCCTTTAGCAATACTTGCTCCTGGTCATAGAATCTTTCGAAGATGATTTGCTTTCTGATGATTAAGACTCCAAGCTCACAATGTGAACTTAGGACATAAAAATGTTAATTACTACAAATCTTCGCACTCTGTTGAATTTTCACAAGCAACATTAGCAATACAGAAAAATCAATGCGACATTGATATAAATTAAACTAAAAGTACCTAATGCAAATTTTGTGATAACGCTTAAACATAAGTTACAGCAGATATACACAACTGTCAAAAGTCACATACGAAGTCAAACTAGTAATAAGTAATCTGCATACCACAAATTCTCAATGCATATTCAACAGAAAGCTAACTGCTATGACTTGCAAATTGCAATGTCGGTGTAGGCAAAGAAGCTATTTTTCCTCTGCTGATTCCTTCCAACCAAGACCATATCTGCATGTATTTTCCTGCGGTTCTTCATAATTCCGAGCATCAAGAATGGATGCTTCAAAGTCAGTTGAATCACTGGCACCAGGAAGAAAGCTATTTATATCATCTCTAGCTCCGAAACCTCCAGCTCTTATAACATCATCAGCTTCTATCGAAGCCTCCATGTTCACATCCCCTGATTTTTTATCATCAGAAGATGCTATTTGGGCTGTTTTTTCATCATTTTTCTGATAATCAATGTTAACACGTGAGTAATCTCCTTGAGATGTAGCTGCATCTTTTGCGATACAACGATTGGATTTAGTATCTTCCACCCTCTTGCTTTTTTCATCTGCAAAGTGTGGCATTCATAGCAGAGAAAAATAATAATGTCAGAGGAATTCAAGCACATGGATAGAACTAAAAGTGGCATAAACTCACATGAAGATAGATGTAAAGAAGATTAAAATTTTCATCAGACTTCGGGCAATTTTTTTTCATTGATATTGATTCACATTGAGTTCCAGTCATGCATAAAAGTGAAACAAAGCATTACGTAAAGAAGAAAAATTAGAAATCCATCTAGGATGCACAAAATAAATCAAAAAGGAGAATGACAAATTGTTAGATTTTAAAATCTATATTCATGTACTTCCCCAAATAGTTGGCCTTTCAATTTGAGAAACTGACAAATTGTTAGATTCTAAAATCTATATTTATGTTACTTCCCTAAATAGTTGGCCTTTCAATTTGAGAAACATTACCAAACATAAATTTACATGCATCTTAACAAATTTCTCCAATGAGAAAGAAAACGATCTGGGATTAAAAGCGTTCCCAGTCAAGTTGCAAAGAGAGGAAAATAAAAAAGTTACATTCATTCTGTGTTTGCATCAGGATGCTTTAAATTCATGCGGAAAATATTGTTTACATGAAAAAAATCTTGCTTTTCAGAAGAAAAACAAGTCCCATCTCATGTCATTAGAACACACATTTAGCTTGAAATATTCATTTTTAGAGTTGTTGACTCAAAATGTCATCAGTAAGACCATCGACATGTTCACTTCAAACACATGGGTACAGTTCAAAGTACATACTTTCACCTGCTTTTTTAAGTGAAAGGTTCCTTATTTGTTATTTTGCGTTATTTCTTCTGTTGCCTTGATCTCTCTTGATGAGTTGCATTTATGAAGAAAAATGACAACACACATCACAAAATATGTCTTGAACGAGAATGAAATTGATTTTGTTTCCTACCATAGCAGTAACTATTTAAAACAGATGGTCTTATGACACTTCCAAATAGAGTCCTACAGCAGCCAAAACAAAATCTGCAGATTAAGCTGCACTTCAACAATTTTATAAAAGGCGATATAACAGCCTAAACTGAAAAGATGCAAAAAGGACAGATGCTGAACATTGTCATATGAGCTAACATCACAATTCAAACACCTATACATCAACAAGACATTCTCAAAAACACTTGCTCCATGCCTCATATCTTTACAAACCAAGTGATGCAAGAGTCAAAACTTATATAATCATTGTCCATAATTAAGAACTAGGCATTCAATATTTATCAATGATCCTCAAATAAGAAGTTACTATTTGAGAAAGTTCAACTTTAATTATAAATGACTACAACTCTCAACTCTTATCTAAAGCAAAACAGAAAATCGTTTGGTCTGAAGGTTACACGTTATATCTGTTTTCAAATCTTCTTTATCTGTTGTAATGTAAATTCTATCGGTACACACATCATCAGACTTCATACCATGACAACTGAAATTTCCTAGTTAGTTCTAGAAGCTAAGATACAATCAGGAAGTCGAAAAAGAATTCCAAATTACATGTGAAGCAAGCAAGTAAATGCTTAATTGAGAAAATGAAAGATGACAAGTACCCTGAACGATTTCAGCTGATTTACATTCCATATTGCACTGACACCTTCCACACTCGATAATAAGATCCTCAGAAATCTTCCTGCAAGAACTTACGAAACAACAGTAGCATTAGTACATTTATATATTATATGTGGCAGTAAGCGACACTGCAATCACATGAAATTTGTACAGATCCTGGAGCAGGATGCGATGCAACAAATATAACAATTCTGAACCATTAATATATAGTACGAACAACCAAAATAAAAATATAATATCTGGAATCCAAATGAATGATAAAATTCCCCACCTCACAAATTTTACATATAACATGTCCAACTCAACAAGAGTCTGAAGAGTAGGTTTCTGATTACAATATGATCACGCATCTAACATTTCACAACCTTAACACATATGTGAGCAACACCATACAGAGACAATCATCGTTCATAATTACAATCATAACCATTGCAATCAAAGAAATCGGAGTACTCCGTACACTGAGAAGAAAGAAGTTAAAAGGTTAAACAAATGCACAACCAAATATACAAGATTCTAGATTTCTCTAAGAATTTCCTTGAGAAATAAGACATAAGAAAATAACACTTAAGAAACTTAAATTAACATTTGACGGTGAAATCAATGCAAAAAGGACCTAAGATGACCCATTTACCAGATTATAACAGAGAAGACTCTCTAACTTCGTCTATGTATAGAAATTCGGTTCACTACCATTAACTATTGAATGTAAGGCTGCCATCTTAGATGTTATTGACAAACTTAACCCTAATGTCTACACTTCAACAGACAGAGAGCAAATCCAGAAGAAACAACAAACTTAAGATAACTACAATTCAATATAGTCGATAAATACGTATAACCGAAGGAAACATCGTACGTACTGGAAAATGAACAGCTGAAACAAGATAAATCCAAGGCACAAATTGAAGATTTCTCAGCGACACAAATAAATCCGATACCAAATTAAAAGAAGCATAAAATGCAGAGAAAACCAAAATTTTCCATAAGAATTGCAAAAACAGGGAGTAAAAACAACAATGCTTGGAAATAGAAAAGGAGATTACCAGAGGAGAAAGCGGTTTGTTGGGTTTGCCAAATTCCCTATGGACTTGAAGGGCAGCAAAAGATGGCGGTGCTGAATTTTGTCGTAACTTTGTAACGGTGATATGTATCAATTCAAATAATAATAAATTTTGTCTCTCCTGCGTTAATTAATAGATAATTATAAGTGGTTGTTGAAGTTTTAGTTTAATAGTTGAGGTGAAACTGTGAATTTTAGATTTAGGTTTGACCCACATTTCTGAGTGGGTTGGAATTACTTTTAATTTAATAAATATTATAAAAACCGTACCAAATTGGCCAATTTAACAAGTTTAACCGTGAATCAGTAATGAGTCTGTTTCAATCGATGAAAAATAACAATTTGAAAGAGAACCAGACTGAATCACTATGAACCGGTAAAAACCAGTAAACCGGTGATCCGAACCGAACCGCTTTGAACAAAAAATATCCATATTTATTTGTTATGATTACTAATTTACATTTAATATAACTAGTTCTCTTTTCATAAAGGTTGACTTTAAGTAAGAGAATAAACCGTTCGATTTCTAAAATTAAGATAAATTAGCATACTGATTCATACGATGCACGAATATTTAATTTGTAATTATATCATATTTAAGAAAAAATAAATTTAAAAGATATATTTATTAACAGATAAATTTTATAGATAATTACAAAATTTAAATTCAGTTATATTAAAAAGTTAAAAATAATTTATTATTATCCATATTTTTTTAAAAAAATGTATGAATGTGAAATGTTAGTTTAAGAATTTCTTATTTTTAATAATAATAATAATAATAATAATGATAATAATATAAATTTTTAAATTTTTAAATTTTAATTAAATATCTAAGGATAAAAAAGTAATTTATTATTTCTTTACTTTTAATAACATATAGATTTTGACTTTCTATATTATTAATAAGGTAAAACAGATGGATCAAATTGGTGAAGTGATTATAACACAGGGTTCAAAAAAACCTTTAAGCTTATATTATTTATAAATTATGTTGGTCCCTTAGAAATATACAAATAAGTTCAGAAGGGGGGTGAATGACCCTTTTTCGCGGAAGCAGATTGATTTACAATTTAAAAACTTTCGAATCCGGACTCCGAATTGGTTTTGGATGCAGACAGATAAATGAACTATGAAAATTAAATTGCACAAATGATTTTATCCTGGTTCGGCCCCCGCCTACTTCAGAACCCAGAACTCCCGCTGAGCTTTAATCCACTAAAGAATTCCTTTACGGGCAGGAATCAAGCCGTTTACAAGTTATCTCCGAAAAACTCCCCTTTCCGGATGTAGGATATACCACTAAATCTCTCCGATCTAGCTGAGTCCTTTCTAGGGATATACCACTTCTAATCTATCACCGGATCTATAAGCTAAGTCCCATTTTTCAATCCTCTGATTGAAAATATTTACAAATCAAACTTTTCTAAAAGTTTTTACTAAGAACAGATTGAAACTGATACTTGATTTCTCGAGTATTTTGAAGTCGATTGCTTTGAACTTTGTTGTAGCTCTTATAAGCTTGTAAAGAATCAGCAACTTCTTCTGGCTCCAATGTCTTCTATTTATAGGTTGGACAATAAATGTTACCGTTGGAAAAGACTCAATCTGGATCGTTGAAGAAGTCAAGTCTAGCGCATCCGGACTGTCATTTTAACCGTTAGACACAATTAAATACCCGTTGTAGCTAGGGATTTGTGCGCCAATTGTCATAGGGTTTCAGACATTCTGATGGTCTGAAGAACATCCTAATTCTGTTTGAATCGGCTGCGTAGTCCACACGCTCTGGTATTGATTGGAAAGTGACCTTATATCACTGTCAACCTGTTGTTTTTGTCTTTTAGTGCTTCTCTCTCCATTAAATGTTCCGACAGTTGGTGAGGCGCATTTAATGCTCCTTGGAGACCGGTTTTGATCTTCTCCCGCACACTTAGACATTTTGAATTTGTTTGAGACCGGATCCACCTCTGTCCACGTGGATTCCGGATCCTTTCCTTCTTTGCTGGATTCCGGAACTTCTTGATCCAGATCTTGTCTTAGCACTTTGACTTCTCGGATTTTGTTACTCCATTTTAATTTCAGGATTTTTTTTATCTTCAAACCTTTCTGGAAGTGGGTCGGATCTTTGACTTGGCAGATCTTCTAACTTTGGTGTGCCACTTCCAACAAATTATTTATCAAAAAGTGATCAAATGACTAGAATATATGAATGTTGACTTTATTGAAAAAACTGTAATTTTTCAAAAATATATCTTGTGATAATCATTTTTTACAAAAATTTGAAACTACTAGACATGTTTTTGAAAAAAATATATTATACATAATTATAAACTATTATTCAAAGCTGGTGAGATTCGATACAAACATATATGCTCTTCTCATTACAAATACAATGCATTTTAGTGTTAATAACTATGAATTTTCACAGGAGTGCTATGGTTTAATTCATGAACTCAACTCTGGTTGCCTGCAATAACCTTACATTTTTGTTGTAACAACTGATTGTGTTAGAGGTTGCTTTCGAGTGGTGGTTATGAGCGTAAGAGGTCATTTGGTTTACGGAATAATTGTTTTAGGGAATAGGAAAAAATAAATGGAAAAGTGAGGAATATGGTTGAGTGTTTCGTGGTCCGATGATATAGCTAATCCTAATAAATTCTTTACATCCTATTGAATAGCTATTCCTATTTATAATGGAGGAATAATTATTCCTTGAGAATGAAAAGAGTTAGGAATAACTATTTCATCTGATGTTGGATCCGATGATGGATACTCTATAATTAATTTCATCCATTTTGCACTCATATTTTACTATTCCATGGAATAAGTGTTCCTTAACCAAGCAAACACTAATTGTATTTGTTACGATTCTACAAAATTTGTTTCACTAAATATGGAGAAAATAATTCCTATAATAAAAATGCTCAATTACTCTAAAGAAAATCATGCATAAAAATTCCACAAATATAAAAAGATATGCATTCTATGAAGTCATGGTCATTGTCCCCTTCTACCATGTTGCACATAATCACATACAATGTTGGCCATCTGCATTAATATGTCTACTTGGCAATTAGCTTGCAAGACATCCCATTTGCGCATGCATTTAAAAAATATATACACATATGAAAGAAGGGAAAAAAAGGTATAAAGGGTAAAGTAAAGGAAAAGTATCACTAACTTTTTTGTTGTAACTATCTATATTCAAATAAATTGATTTTTTCAGTTATTGAATGACTTGATGACTCTTCTCGACATTAGGAGCTATTAAATAAATTTTTTATACTAAATAAAATGTAGCTCAATTCGTAATGCTACTTAGTTGGTACTAGATCTGTTTGTGGGCTGGGTTGGGTCGGATTCGGACCGGGACCGGCGGGCTTTTCATTAAGAATGGTAATCCCAAACCCTACCCAACCCGCTTAAATTTTTTTTCAGGCTCGGGTTGGGCTGGGTTCGGGTTGGACTGGGCCGGGTTTCGGGTTCAAAAAATAAAAAATATAAAAAACGTCACAATAATCTTTATATGTAAATGTACATATTTAATAAAAAATACATTACTTTTACCTGTAATAATGTAAGAATACATGTTTTATCAATAATATTTTCATTTTATACATTGAATTGTTAAGAATTATATGTTATCTTTATATAAACTTTATTTTATGAATAAATTATTCGGGCCGGGCGGTTCATTAGGATTTTAATCTAATCCCAAACCCGATCCATTTATGATGCGGGCTTTAATGGGTTCGGGCCAAGCCTAAAAATTCACAAATATGAAGTCCAAAACTCATCTCAAATACTTCGGGTTCGGGTGAGTTGGGCGGACAGGCATGCCCAGGTCTACTCCTCACCAACCTCACCACCAACCCCCTCCGCTGTTTTCTTTTTTATTTCTTAAATTATTAGTTTTAAATAATTTGGATAAATAGAAATGACCGAAACTTTTCTATCTTTTCTTTAATATTAAAGCGTAAAGTCCAACCGCTTTATAGGAGCGTGATCCTATGTCCTAATACGTCCAAATCTACGGGCTCAGTGTTTCCCATCACGATTAACGGATTAACCAAACTCACCTTCAGAATAGGGGAATTTTTACATGAGTCCCAGAATTTTTTAATATTGTTTGAAAAAATGTAGATCATTGAATCTTGGAACATAAAAAGTTCCTGGACTTATGCATAAATTCCCTCAGTGTAGAGATGCAAATCCAAAATTAGCAGATACGATAGTAAGAAAAAATGGATACATAATACATAATCACTGTATGACCCTAAAAGGTTTTAAAGAATAGCCCCACGCTCAAAGAAAGCGCGTGAACATTACATCTCAGATCTACCATGGCAACAGCTGCCACCATTTCCAAATCTCTCTATAAATAACCCGAATCATTTCCACCATACTCGTCCCCTTCTCTTCTTTAACGCTAAGAAGAAAGAACCAGTCGTACCTTCCTTCCCCTTCTTTCTCCGTAAGGTACGCTTCCTTACTTTCACCTGCTGTCTACTTGATTTTCGCTTTCCCTTCATTTTCTATCCTCTGTTTTCTGTTTTCTAATATTTTCATGGTGTTTGAAGCCTAATCTACTTTTTTATATTCCAAATGAGAGTACACTCTGTTTTTGTACGAGATCTGGAGACTGTTTGCGCTAATCTCTTTATGTATTGCTTTTATAAACACCGTCG
>CAOJBJ010067245.1:0-13224 GCA_948291685.1 Euphorbia celastroides
AATATATTTTCCCGGTCCCAAGCATATTACTTTATCGAGGTTCTACTGTAGTTATGGGAGGAATTTAGATTTGTTTATTTGGTTAGAAGAAGTTCCAAGTTTTTGCTTTGATAGCTACAAGAATAATTTGTTAGGCCGAAGCATGTTTCGGTTTAACTGACTGTGTTTCGTTCTTTGTTTTTTTCTTTTTTATTTGAGGGTTTTTTCCGTTATGTCTGTTGGGCTTAGCAGCTTCTTTTTGTGGCTTTTAACCAACAACTGAACTTTTTTACCCCCACCCATTTCATAAAAAAAAAACTGTTCGTTATTGAGTGTTTCACAACTAACAAAAAAAGATTAATCAATTCATTTACGTATCATATATATTTGAGAAAAGAAAGAGTATTTTAAAATTGCTAATTGTTGGCATTGATAAACCGGCAACTTTTATGGGAATTTATATTAAATTTACGGCTTTTTACACCCTTCTTTCATCTAAGGGTCCAGGTGACTAATTAACTGATGAATCAATTAAGAGAGTTTCTTTAATGGTAACTAAAGTAGCTGTTAATTGTGATTATAACAAGAGAACATACAAGGATTCATGTGGGAATTTATATCCAACGGTTAAAATTTAATTTACATTTAATTAATTACTCATTTATAGCACATTTAATGGTCGGATTGAGGAAGGGTGTAAAAATCCGGGAGTTCAATAAATTTCCCCAACTTTTATTGACAAAGTGACCAAATATTTGCTGGCATTAGTTAATTATGGATCAACCCGCCGATAGTGGTTAATTAGGTAATTAAGTATTTCTGGCATTACACTAACCTGAACCTGCAGATTATTGTATCTGTGCTTTACATATAAAAAACTAAGTAGATGCTCGTCGTCATTTAAATAAATGAAATCAAACGCTTCTGATTCTCTTGTAAAATAATCGCTGAATGTCATTTTGCAGTTGGTTCAGCTGTAAACTAATGGGATATCCATGTATTACACAACCTGTTCACGGTGGCTGATGCACTACCAAAACTAAACTCTTTATTTATTTTTTTAAAAAAATTTAAACTCAAAGTGGTAATTATTACTTGGAACACAAACTCCAACTGTGTAGCATTTGAAGGTTTCGAATCACTTTCACCACAGAAACTCGAAGGAATCCCTATAGACATTTCCAGATAATTTCTGCAATTAAGGAAAAGATTATACACGGTTGGTTAAAATTTTGGAAATTGTTTTCAAGAGGTTTATAACTAATAGTAAACTCCATTTTTTTAACTAACGTGTGAAGAGGACAGTTCATAACTTCTTATCATAATTAGGAAAAGAAAAAGTTGATAGGTTTAATTCAATCTCCATCTCTTCGATAATTTTATTCATGTGAAGTTCAACTAGCTACCCTTTCATGAATAATATTCCTTTAATTTTTTCATAAACTTAGTTATTCATTTATCTTTTAAAAAGTTAATAATGTAGTAGAACTACAAGTTATATCCAGTTTTGAATTGATTATACTGCTTACTAGTTATGCAATTTATTACCAACAAATAGAAATTCACACACAAATCCAAATAGAATAACAACAAACTTGTATAAACAAAGGCGACAAATGAAGCACACTAGTAAAAACAAAGGCAACCAATTGCCAAATGGGGTTGTTTTTAGATTGGTATGGGATCCTCGAACAAAGATGAAATATAATCTTTGATGAGTCCTCTACAATTAGTTTGGAGATCGTGATGATCCGCATAAATAAAATACGCTGTTTTGTTGAGATTGATAAGCCTTTCCATCACAGGCATCGGAACAGACTTTAGCCTCATGTATTCCCCATTAATCTCCTTGTTCAAATTTATAATTCGCTCTTTCATTTCTTCCACTGCTTCCTCCATCGTACATTTTGTTTCGTTCATGTAGCACTCCATGCTAAAGAAAACATTGCGCACCGTATGGCCCACCTGCATTCGATAAATTTAAGATGACTGACTCAGTAGGCCCCTCAACTTTCAAAAAATAATCCCTTGGCTCCCTCGACTTCTAAAAGTTCAAGGCACTTTTTAGGAATTGAGGGACCTCGAAAGTCACTTACAAAAGTTAAGGGGGCATCAGGTCTTTTGAGACAAGTTGGAGACCTAATGATCGATGTATTAAGCCATAAATTTATTTGTTTTAACAAAAGAGGAATACATATACATATGCATGCAAACATGTACCTTAAAGTCCGCGATATCATCCAGGTATCGACCCATTGTTGCAGATGCAATAACAACGGGAGGCTCACTAATTGACCAACCCAAAGTGTATTTAGTTACAATATCGCCCATTCCTATTAGCGACTCAAGGAAAAAGGGTTGCAAGCCTACGCAAGTATTCATCCATCGTTGGCATGTGTTTTTTGTGTCGCCAACTCGCTTGGTGGAGATTACCTCTAACGAATAGTTTTATCTGCATTCACACAGTAGTCAAGTATTACTCAAGGAATTTCAACACAAATATGTGAATGATTGACTTACTGCTTCTTTAGCATAATACGATCTGCATGATTTTCCTAGCTTTGCCATAGTCTCTTCAATTCCAGAAAGTAGATCAGTAGTAGCTTTATAAACGTGTTTCATGTACTCTGGTAGTTGCTTCATCGCACTAAGATCCCACCTAAAACATGCCATAGACTATAAATGTTCAACAATTAATGCTAGCTTGTGACATGTTATAAGAAATTAAACTGATCGATCGATGAACCATTTAATATAATTATACCTCTCAATAGGGAGCAACGTCATCATATATATCATCAATAACAAGGGTGACTGCAAGGATTTTGGCTAGTATCATTCTGGCCATGCTAAACTCAGGCTCAAAATACAATCCCACGGCCCAAAAATAGAGCTCTACCATTCTATCCCTTACAAAAGGCAGCTTCTTTCCAAAGTCTAATTCTTTCCACCACCTACCCACCATTCAGTCACAATCAATTCCGTTAAATATATAATTTCCAAACCCTATAATAATATTTACATGATCAGAACTCACTCGGTCAACTCGCTCAGCTCCTTCTGATGCAGCTTTTGCACCAAATTGAAGTCCAACTTGGCGAAAGACAGCATCGTTTCGTTTCCTTCATACAAGTGCAAGTATTTCCATGTCTCCACTCTGGGGAAGCCCATATGATACTGGTTATTATTAACTTGATTTGAGAGTGGACCGTCCAATTTGGAAGCAATCGCTCCAAGATGTGCGGCTGTAAAGCAATATGCTTCAACTAAAATTTGTTCTCCATGAGTTCTGAAATGCGAAGCTTAACATTCCCCTTGCGTCCTTGGTGAGGGCCTTTTGAAACTCACCATTGCTATCCTCGAACTTGTCGAAAACATCTTTTTGTGTTCGGGTGATCATTATTATTAGATATTGAACTAATTAAAAAAATTAGAAAAAATGCATAAAAACCATCTTTAAATTGGCTCTGTTAGGAAACTTCCCTTATTTAGGATTCTTAGGTTTTTAGTTTTTAGAATAATATCAATTTGTTTAGGATTAGGAGTGCTAGATAATTATAATTTTACTAGTTTTATGATTCCTACTGTAGGTAGGATTTCTATATTGTTTATGTTTCTTATCAGTATATGATTAAGATTACTACTATTATAAATATGTGTGATCTTCCATTAATTTGAGAGGAGGAGAAAGTGGAATAAAAATACAAAGTTTATGGCTCCCAATTTCTTTATGTCCATTTAAATTTTTTCTTTATTGTTTCCGTGTTCTAAGAAACCCAACAGGCTCAAGTTGTCATTTGTCACCCCAAACTTTCAAACGTTTCACTTTGCTCCCTCAAATGCCACGTGTCAACTTCTGGTTGGTTAAGAAAAATAAAATCTTTGAAAAGTCAAATCAACCAGAAGTTGACACGTGGCGGTGAGGGGGCAAAGTAAAACGTTTTTGCCAAGTCAAGGGGGTAAAGTGAAACATTTTGCCAAGTTAAGGGGGCAAAGTGAAACGTTTGAAAGTTCAGGGTGACAAATGATAACTTAAGCCAACTTAAGGATGGTTTTTATGCTTTTTTTTCGAAAAAATATGTGCACTAAAATTTTAGGGAACTACGTACCACATAATATGTTATAACGCTGTTGTCTAAGCAGTCTAAATTTTAGAGACATAGTGTGTAGGTCGTCTTCGCCATTCAAACATGATTCAGTTTTCTCCATGATGTGCACTAAAATTTGATCGATCTCTGCTCGGAAATGATATTCGACTCCTAGCCGTTGGATCGCATCAATCATTTCTAATGTTTCCGAATCATTAGGGCATCCAATGAGCATACTTCTCACTTGTTCCTTCAGTTGTTCGTGGCTTATCATGTCATCTTCTGCCTATTGATTATTACCATATATATATATGAAAGAAATCAAATTAACAAGTTCATGTTCGTTAATTTATATATGAACAACTGAAGGTGGGAAAGATATAAATGTTTACCAAAAGTATATCAGAAGAATTGTGGGAGAGGAAATTATCACCCCAAATGCTATTGTAGGGCGTAGGACTAGCACGAATTGGGGCTGTGATTTTCACCCTGAAGTTGACTTGTGATTGTTTTCTCAACATTGGAGAGCTGAAAAACTGGTTCGAAGTTGAATAAAGTGAATTATTTGTTAGCAAATTTTGATGATTGTGATTCAGAGGAACAACTGACCAAGCTGACATTATTGCTCAGATATTTTTTTTTTTGTGTTCTATGGAAATTACAAGTTGCAATTGATTCAAAACTCTACACATGGTATTTATAGACAATCCTAAAATTCGAATCCAATTATTGAAGCTATCAATTAGTTGTAGTTTTCGAATTAAATAGTTTCACGATGTTTGAGGTTGAGGTTTAAAGCCCTAACAATTTCTTTTGCTAATTAAATCTCAGTACATGATAGGGAAGGTCTTTGTTGCGCCCTTTGCAACCTCAAGCAAGCATTCTAAGATGTTCTAAGGGAATACAAAAGTTATTTGTGAGCATTGCTTATCGGCTCAAACTTTTGGGTATAATAGGTATACATACATGTACTGCTTATGTATTTTGTGTTATATGTGGGGACTAAAACGGGTTTGAGTTGTTAGTGAGTAGTTCGGTATCGGTCAGTCAAACCTCAACTAAACTTCGTTTGATGGAGATTGACTCAAGTTCTAGATTGGATGGAGATTTGAATATGTTGATTTGAGTTTTGTAAGATTTGGCTAGATAGCTCGCCAAAGTGTTCGCATCAGTGGCGTAGCGAGAAACCTATAACAGGGAGAGCAGGATTCTATAGGAAAATTTTATGGCGAAAAGAATTTTGATATGCAACTCTTTCTTTCATTTTACTTTTGTCAAATGATTAAGACAAAATTTTATTGTGGTAAGAATCGATTAGGAGAGAGAAAATTCATAGTACGTTATAAGGGTCTAATCTAGATCGGACTACGAGTTTTACATATTGCTTGTAATTTGATATTGATAAACTAATACATATGTCCATGTCTTCTCAATTTTCCTTTAAAATTTCACTAGAAAGCCAAAGGAAAAAAGTGGAATCATACCACAGATATGAACAACAGCATAAAGAAATGAGAATTAATCTACATCAGCATGTTCATAGGCATTTCACATGTTAGGAATCAAATATAAGAAAAAGTGTACCGAATTCACATCTATTTGCTGCTAAATTTATAGAAATGAATTATATTACAACTAGTATGACATTTATTTTCAAGTTGTTAATTTGAGGTTTTTTCTTTTTGTCTCTTCCATAAACATAAACCTAATATTTTATAAAAACAACGATAGATTCCAAAAGAGATACATGTGAATATATAGAAGCGACAGTTCTAGTTTCAATGTTCAATGAGTATCTCTAATTAGTTCATTAGTTAATTAGGTTAAACAAAGTTCTATTAAAATCATTTCGAAATTCAATTTCATACAAGAGACAACAAATTAAGGGAAGAAAGAGTAGAATTTGAAAAAGCATCTTGAAAGTGGAGTAGGGAAAAAGTGGCGCAAAACTAAGCGGTTGATAGAGTATGATGTGTGTTCATGTGGTTGGGGCGGTGTGGTCAGTGAAAGAATTAAGTGGGCTGTGGGCTTAATTAAAATGATGCAACTGGCGAATAAAAATGGCTAAACCATCGGGATCCCCCTGAACTTGTTCACTTTTTTGTCCGGCATCCTTGAACTTTTAAAAGTTTCTCTCATCCCCTGAACTTTCTAAAAGTTTCTCTCGCCCCTTAAAAAACTTTCAAAAGTTTCTCTCAGCCCTCTAGGTGCCACGTGTCGACTTCTGATTGGTTTGACTTTTCAAACATTTCATCCAATCAAAAGTTGATACGTCATAACTGGGGGGTGAGAGACACGTTTTAGAAAGTTTAGGGAGGCGAGAGAAACTTTTAAAAATTCAGAGGTGGCAGACAAAAAAATGGACAAGTTCAGAAGATCCGGATGCACTAATAAAAATGGATAAATATTTAATTAACCATGAAATTAATTAAACAGACCTTTAACGATGTCATTTTTGGTGTTTTAATTAATGAGATTCGAAACGACATCGTTCTCATACTTTGCTAGGACAACAACAGGAACAGGAAGTCACGCGAAATAAAATCTCCTGTCCCAACTTGGTGTCTTCTTCCATATCCTTCCAATAAGTGTTTTCCATCTGGTCCATGTTCTCCTCTCTTTTCTAATTGTATTGTCTTTTCTCTCTCCTACGTGTCTGTCACATGTCGAAAATCGAATGGGATACATGAAAGGGGACACCAAGTTGGGTACAATAGATTTTTTCCCATTGCTATATATTATTGATTGAATGTTTCTTTTTATATGTGATGAACTAACTGCTCCTAAATTTTAATAAAGTGAACTAAGGTTTTCGAAACGGAAACAGAAAACATTAGGATTTAGGAGTTTTCTCATTACCTCTAATTTGCTAATCTGAATCTTATTACTCTTGCTATTATTGCAGCCATCGATTCAAAGCAAAATCTGCACTACAGGTTGATATACAATGCAATGCAATGCCAGCAAATACTTAATTAAGAATAGTCTGAAGGTTATATGCGATTATACCAAAACTAATGCATTGAATTTCATCAAAACTCCAAATTTAAACCTGTTCGGATAAGAATACTACTAAGATGAGTTAACTGTTGACTCTTCAAGTCATCAAGTAGTACACTTTCCAATATGTTGGTAGGAGGTCTCTTACAAATTTATATTTATTAAAAAATGAATAGTATGAAGGTTGATCCATTGTTAGCAAATACTTAATTAGGCATAGTGGATTTAATGCCAGCAAATATTTAGTCATTTAATTAATCAAAATCTGCCGGTTGATTTTGTCGTTTTCAATCATTTTTCTGTTTTGTCCGCCCCCTGTTACCGAATAACCTTTTCATTTCCAGGATCAATAAAATAAAAAGAATCGTACTTTTGGCCAACCAATTTTTTTTCAGATTGTAGGCATCTTATTTGACAATTTTCTTCTTTTCGTTTAGTTTATGATCACAGGTCTGTGAATTAAGCTGCGCATTTGTTAGCTAGAGCAGCGGATTCTTCAATATGTAGGGGGACTTGGATTGATACTTATCCACCTTCAATTAAAATTGTAATTGCTTCTGATTAATGATATTGACATACTCACTCAGTAAAAGAAAAATAAAATAAAAAGAATCGTACTTTTGTCCAACCGATTTTCATTATACCAAGAATACATTTCTGTTCAACGCGGTTTTGCGCATTTAGGCCGTGCGTGCGTCTGGTCTTTCATAAGTGCTCTAGAGATATTGCTAGTATCTCATAGAAGCGGCCCCACTTCACACTTATATAAGTGATTTCATCAGGTGCATATTGCACTTTATACACTACTCATAAGAGCTATGAAATTCATTAAGAGTTCCTCAAACTCAACCTCTCAAAATATGCAACATAGCACTTTACTCACATCTAGGATTGAGACAGTATATGTTGTGCTAGCAGAACTGACAAAGACTTGTTATTACCCATATGAACCTACTTCATGGGATCTCCAATCGCATAGGTTGGGTTCCCATCTTTGTCAATTTCAAATTGACATTAAGTCTCATCCCCTCTGATGTTTCGATATATTCTTTTTACTCAAGGATTCAGTCGGGTGATTTGATCAGAATCACTTTTGACTCACATAATAGATGAATAAATTTTCATCTTTAAATATTACTCCTTATAATCACAATGTGCGCACATCAAATGTGTTGGCTTTAATTCTCAACCAACGCTTATCAAGAAATTAATAAACTTTTTAATAACATAATGTGTCAACTCTTAAACACCCAACTTTAATATAAATTTATTTAATTGACTTTCCCACTTTTGTTCCACTATAAATAGTGAACATATAATCGCAACAAAATTTGATCTCATATGAATCGATGATTCATTGATCATCATTGTATTACTTTAATACAATGGATATTCACAATATATAATACCATATGGTTCATGATATTCTCAAAGTATTTAACAAGTATGATCATTAATTATTTAAATTGATATAAGAACTATAAGGGATAGTCACGTGATTTAAAAACATTAAATCCAAACTTCTTAAGAAGTTCAAATTATTCTTCCTTATGATTCTAATATCCAAAGTCATATAGACTTCTCAAAATCATACTTTTAAGCTCAAGAAATATATATAACAGAATGCACACGATAATATAACCGATGGTTTTTAAACCTCAATGCAACAACCCCCACATTTTCAAATGCAGGAGGGCCCTTCTGTAAATTATATGGTGTTGGGTAACAATTACAAAAGAAACTGAATATAAATAAATCTCTTGAATTTGTTCTTCATCTCTTTAACATGCCAATGTCAACCCAATTGAAATTTCGTCTCCATAGAGTTTCCCAAGTGTACCTTCAATAAAAACAACAAATCAATAAATAATAGTAACATAGAATACTATTGAAACAAAGTAACACAAATGTGAAGTAAATTAAGGAACGAAAACACCGATAAGCTGAGTCGAGCAAAGCTCTGTCCTTAAAGGATACTTGGTAGTTTCTGACAGGATAAAACAGCTTCTTCGATCATTTTGATCGGACCAGGAACAGAATGTATGAAATATATCCAGAACATAATAAAGAGAGCTCATAGTAAAATTGTATATCAAATGTGAGGGGAAAACACGACTATATATAGGCAAATTAGTTTTTGTAAGTTTTCTGAACGGTAGATAAGATCAGCAATAATGAAATGGGTTGAGGAAAAATAGCAACAAATATATTAGGTAGAGTAAAATCAGCTTACGTTGGTTTCTGTTGAAGAACCAAATCAAAGCAAAAAATGGACCAAGTCCAAACTAACTTTTCCCACGTAAAACTTAATTAAATATCTAAAATAAAAATTCTTTTGAAATAAAACAATTTTTCCAACAGTAGGAAAGAAGCAAAAGCATTGTAATAAACAACAGAAACATAAGGGCTCATGCCTTGAGCTAAAGCAGCTTTGCCTATTACTGAAATACCAACATTCATGAATTCAACGGCTACCATTGCTGTAAATGGTGCTAAACTCCATAGCCATGATGCCGATGAACCCATATTTTCCCCATGAGTTGAAGATCCACGGTCAACCTATGCCTTCAGAGCTGCATCGATTATAATAATATTAGAGTTGATTATATAAATAAATTAGGCCAAATGCGAGGGAGGCCGCCCAAACTTGAACCAAAATGATCTACTGCCTCCCACTTTCGAAAGTATCTGTTTTCCCTCTTAACTTGTAAAAATGTATTAGTTTGCCGCCTCAACTTGTAAAAAGTGTATCAGTTTGCCATATAATTGTCACGTGTCATTTTCTAATTGATTTGACTTTCCAAATATGTCATTTACTCTCTCCATCAAACTTTTTGACACATGTCATTTTAAGGGCAAACTGGAGCATTTTTTACAAGTTGAGGGGGCAAAGCGATACAATCTTCTAAGTTAAGGGGTAAAGTCATACACTTTGGCAAGTTGAGGGGGCAAAGAGATACTTTTGAATATTCAATGAGACAATAAGAAATTTTGGACAAGTTCAAGCGGCTATAAATTAATAAACCACTTTCTCTTGGTTAAATAAATAGTTTATTGAGATCATGCTGGAGATTCCTTGTTAAATAAGCCACGTTCTCGTGGTTAAATAGTTATTGAGAATGGTTTTCTCGTGGAATAACATCAGCACCAACCATCGAGCAATTTTGCAGCATCACTTTGTAATTATTTGGAATTTGTAACTCTACCTTTCTTTATCTTTCCAACATATACATATCGCTCATAAACCACAACAGAATATTTATTCATAGTATTGATTTAAGAAGAAATTTTAGTTTAATGAGTGATAACGAATGTTTAAGGATAATTTTTTGAAACTGTTTTCCTAATTACAAAGAAATGAGTTTCAAACTTTTGTTATTTACAGAAACAACCTTAAAACGTTTTTTTACTGATTTCCGCAAGTTTCGGTTTCCGAAACGAAAAGGAAATGCGAAAACGCTAGGGTCGAACAGTTGTGTTTCCTAGGAAAGAACTAAATAACCACTGCATTTGCTTTGCAAATCAATAATCCAATTTATTGACACAGCATCTGTAAAATATGTCGTTTTGTATTCAGCTAAAATTTGATATAAAAAAGGAAGAATATAAAGATTCCCAAACTATAACACAGCGGATAGGGTCCTGTTGACAGTGCTGAGCTACCAATAATCAAGCTTCAATTCTAATTTTCTAGTGGCACCAACTATTCAATTCTGAAATCAAAATCACATAAAAACGAAAAAGCTTCCAACTCCCAAATTAAGTCCTTTAACTCCCCAATTCAATTGAATCCAAATGACATAAACAAGTTGACCATTTATAGATTCATTGGATCTTACCATGTTCATGTCCATATCCTACTCTATTGGACCTGGATCTGAAATGATCTTAAATGAAACATAATTTTACATTTTCAAGCCATTCTAGAATTGTTTTTTGAAAACTTTTGTTATCAAATTTATTTTCTGTATTTTCCATGGTTTTTTTTTATTTTTATATTTTTTTTCACATTTTTGGGTCCTTTAAAAAAAATTTGAAAAATTTCTTGCACTAATTTTTTTTTGTTTGAAATTTTACATATATTTTTTAGAATTATTTTTATTATTTTTTAAAAGAACTCCAAAAAATAATTTGGTTTGATTGAATCTATTTTTGGATAGGATTCATTGTCATCCCTGGTCATATATGACCAAGATAACATGCTTAAGAGCATAAATACATCAAGTTAGTGGATCTTTACAACCATAATATTCAGTTCACTTAAAGAACTCCATTTTTTAAATTACGGTTCACTGTTTGCTGGATGAAGGAGAGGGGCTCACATGGTTGAAGAAGAGGTGGAAGCTTGACTGCTGCTGGCGAGATCAATAGGCAGTGATTTCTTCTCTTGAATTTGGCCCCAAATTACGCTATAAAATCCAATCACTATAACCACTGACCCCACCACACTACAATCAACACATCATTCAACCACCATTAAAAGAGCTACAATTTCAGAGCAAATTGTATAATTTACTCAAAGTTAGCACCAAAAATTTATTACCCTCCCCAACTTTCAAATATTTCAAGCAACCCCTTACAGTTGAGTTTTTTCCAAGCTCTCGCCCCCTGAATGTCACATATCAAAAGTTCACATTTGGCATTCTGAGGGAAACTTTTAACAGTACAGTAGTAGTTGACTAATCATGGCAACTTTATGGGTAAACTATGCATTTGACCAAAATTTTTAGGCCGTGTCCAATGTTGACTCTAAAAACTCTACATCAAACTCCATTTTTACATTATTTTCTCTATTTATAGAGTAGCTTACTCCAACCATACTCAGAAATGGAGAAATGAATAGGTTACTCTATATTTGGACGGAATATAGAGAAATTCTATTTTTGGAGTAGACATATAAAGTATTGTTGGATTGACCCTTAAGAATTGATAAGTACCTGCCAAGATAAAGGGTTTCACCAAGGAAGATGACAGTCATGAAGGCAGCAATAGCAACGCATAGAGGCTCGAACATTGCCACATAAACCGGTCCCTTTTCCCCCAGACACCATATGATTATTCCCATTTGAATCACACCCCTGAAAACCGCCTGTATACTCGCATCAACATCATTAATTTGTATCAAAAAAAGGCCAACCATATACACACATTAACCTCTTACACTGAACACAACGTAAACAACTTCAATCCGAGATTTCAGAATCCAAGCTTTTGGATTTGTCTCCAAAACCAGGGAGAAAACTGCACTCTGAATTGCCACAAACAAGGTGCAAATGAAAACTATGTTCAATTAATAGGGATACTGCTTCACTGTGGCCCCCTGGACAATGTTCCACGTTGCCAACATGAAACAAACGATTGCAAGGAGTAAACGTGCTAAAATCCATTCTGATTTTTGGGAATTAAGAATATGGTTTTTGTAATTAGCAGGTTGATTAAGAATGATTGCAGAGCCTTTGTAAAGTGTAGCAATAAAAGCTCCTGCTACTGCTACAATTGCCCCCAAACACTTGGCTTGGCTGCTTGATTTTCTCAGATCTGCACTTTCCATCCTAGCCAACCATAATCAAAATTAAAAATAAAGTATCAAATTAATCGATTCAAAACGTGTATAATAGTACTATAATCAGCAATCACCTGGTAATTACAGCAAGCAAGAAAGTGAAAATAGGGGTAAGATTGGCCATGGCAGATGCAAGAGTAGGTGAGCTCAACTTCATTGCTGTTAAGTAGATTATTTGCCCACCACTCCTGCAACATTAACCTAGCCATAAATTAACTAAACCACTGATTAAACAATAAGCAGCCGTAGTTATATAATCAAATACCCGATTAGGCCGAGAAAGAAGAATGCAGCAAGAAGGGAGAAAGTGACTGGAGCTGTCTTCTTCCTGTTAATTGCTCATATTAGTCAAAATTGTACAAAGTAAGAGAAAAAAGGGGAAAGAAAATGGACCTGTTGTATAAGAAAAAGGGGAGGAGGAGAAAGGAAGCAAGAGCATTGTAATAAACAACAAAACATAAGGGCTCATGCCTTGAGCTAAAGCAGCTTTGCTTAATACTGAACCACCAACTACCATAAATTCAACGGCTACCATTGCTGTAAATGGTGCAAAACTCCATAGCCATGATGCTGATGAACCCATATTTTCCTCCA
>CAOJBJ010067287.1:0-10342 GCA_948291685.1 Euphorbia celastroides
TTGAGGGACAATTAGATGTAACCTGTTCGCGGGCTAACGAATTTGTCCAACTCGCCCTAACCCGTAGTTAATGGGACAAATTTGAGAAGCTATTTTTCAATCTTGGATCTGTCCAACTTGAACCTGATAAAACCCGCAAAAATAAGTGAGTTGAGTTTGTGTTTAGTGAAAAGTTCCATCGGCGGCTCAACGCGCACGAATTTGATATAAAATAAATTTTCTATACATAATCTTATACAATTATTAATTATCTACGCCGACCTTCACCTCTGCCTCTCTGCTCTCTACACCGACCTCCTCTTCTCTGCTCTTAGCCCCTTCATCTCGCCTCTCTTGTAAGTCTTCACCTCCACCAAATCTGTCTTTACCGACCCGATCTTGCCACCGGCTCTCTCCTCTGCCTCATGTCCCTCCGCCTCCTGCTCCTTCGTCAACAGCCGATCCGCCTTCCAGCCTTTGTGACATCTTCTTTGGTGTATTAATGAATAATATGCATATGTTAGTTTCTAGATTCTATTTTTTTGGGTTCTTTGACCATAAATTTGGTGTGAATTATGTCAATCGAGATGATTTTAGAACCGGGTTGAACTCCATTTGGCCTTCAGCAAAGATACTTGTAGATCTTTCACTTTCAGCACTCGGTTTTTATTTTTTAGAGCAAAATCGCTTTAGGTTTGCATCTCAGATTGACACTGTAACATGCATTTTGTTGGTTGTGGAATATCAAAAATGGTGGTTGAAGTCTAGAATCTTTCATTTGCATAAGCTTGTTTGTGTTTTGTGTTGTGTCTTTCTATTTTGGGTTGTTAGTTATCTCCGATTATGGTTTATCCGTATATCGGATTTGTTTTTTCGATTATGGTTAGGGTTGCAACCGAGCTGAGAAGCTCGTGAACAGTCCAAGATCGGCTCGATCAAAGCTCGATTCGATAAAGCTCGACTCGAGTTCGAGATCAGCTCGAGATATTATTGAGTCAAACCGAGGTTTTGAGGTTCGACTTGAAAGCTCGTGAGCAGGATCGAATAATTTTTTAAATACTTTATATCACTAAGATCATAAATTTAGGCATAATAGACATTTCGTTAGTTTTAATTTTAAATACTTAAGAAAAAACTATATAATTTTCATCCATGTCTTCAGAATATAACTTTTAAAAGAATCACTTACCTATTATCTAATATAAAAATAACCATGTATGTGTGGCTTTCTTGTTTCCTGTGTACAACATTTCTCTTTAATTTATCATTTAGATTATCTATTTTATACATACATTGAATTCTAATTTGAAAAAAAATGTGTATTTGAAAATTATATATGTGAGAAATTAATTGCATAAATGTGGCTCGTTTAGGCTTGTAAGCTCGTGAAATCGAGCTGAGTTTGTCCATAAGCTCAAGTTGAGCAAAAATATTTTAAGCCGCACGAGCTTTGAGCCGAAGTGAGCTCAATTGTTTTTATTTTCAACCCGAGCCGAACTTAGATAGGTTCGGTCCCGGTTCGGCTCGTTCAAAACCCTAGTTATGGTTTTTATCTATAGATCAACTTGTATCTCCGGTTATGGTGTGTGATCCATATATCAGTTTATTAATATAATTATCAATCCTCTTTCTTTAAAAAAAAATTTGGAAGATGAAAATATTACTCATAATTTTTTTTGTATCACATATTTATTTGTAAAATTAATGTTTTAGTGTTAAATTTTAATATGTTTGTGTAAAATATGGAGCTTGCTGGACGAAACTCATCGGAATATTTTCAAAGTTAACAGTCGGTTAGGTTGATTCAGATTCTATTGTAATTTTGGTTCGGTTCAATAAAAATTATAATACAATATCGTAAATTAATTGAAGTAATTCGATTCAGTCCGATTAAATCAGATAGTTGATTTACGTTATGCCTGTTACTTTGCACACCAACCTCAATTCTAAATCCATCTTATTCCGTAGGTTTATGTCAAATTTTATGTTTTTTTCTTACTTTATCATAATTACTATTTGATTGAATTTCATTTCACTTATTTAATGATGAAAGTTAAAGTAAGATTAATTTTAAAAAAAGATAGAGTTACCAATAACTTTCATTGATAGATAGAAATAAAAATCAATATAAATATGATTGAAATAAGAGAACTTTAATTTACTACCATTGGTAGTGAATAATAACAGATGTCGTAAATAATACCTCTCTTTTGTAATAAAAATTATAAATTAAAATAATAATAAAGTGACGAAAGAAAACAGAATTCCCCAATTTGTTCATAATTTGCTAGATTCAACATTCCAACATTACCAAATTTGACAATGAATCCATATTTCCCCACCGGATTTCGATTTCCGGTCGAAAATCCTGCAAAATCTTCATCTCGCTTGCTCGCATTAGCCGTTGAGGATTGCCAATTGCCAGCCGATAAGCGACTTTTCGGTCCCGTACCGGCCTGAAGGACCGAATTCGTTGAACCGGCGGCGATATGTTTGTCGGCGCCGGCGAATCGGCAGCGGAGGTGGAGCATGTGGTCCGGGCATTGAGCTCTCTGGAAAGAGGTATGATTGATTTCTTTAATTTAGGGTTTCATTTGAATTTTTTAAATGGATTGCGATATGTTCTTTGAATTGAAGCGAATTACCCTAATTAAATACGGGGATTGAATTTTTAATGTGAAATTGAAGCCATTTGATTATACTATTATCTCGAATCTTGCTACTTTTTATAGATCTTGCTGTCATTTTCATTACTATAATGGGGTACACAGCCATATCTTCAAACAATGATTTTCCTTGCTATAATGGGGAACATTGGCATATGCTCGAACAATGATGCTATACTGGGGAATTTCCATTGATTCCCTATTATTTTACTTGTGTGGTTTTAAATATTGTCAACATGGAATAGTTTATTTGCTCAACGTAGCCCTAACTAGATCAGAAAGGGTAATTTAATGATAAAAATAAGGGTACATTCGTTATCCCTCATTCATCATTCATCCTTTAGATTCCCTATGCTATTGAACTGGAAAGGAAAGGCACTGGTTTTTCTTTCCCTGCTCTTCTTGCAGATGTGAAATATTCTTAAGAAAACTTCACAGTTTGGCATAATTAAGAACTTGTTTAAGCCCTGATCTGAGTATTTTCAATGAGAACAGTATGGTTTGGAAAACAATTTCTCATCATTGTTTGATTTAGTTGATGAAAGTACGGTAGAAAATAAGTGTTTTTCTGTGGTAACAGTGTATTAACATCCTAATTGCAGAGCTAAAGTGTAGAGCCGAGATAACGTACAGTGATGGTGGTTAACAATTAAGATAAAACTTGTTTTCATTGAGCGGGAATGATTGTTATTGTTCTGTCGATCGTAGCATCAACATGGGTGTGCACTAATAGTTGTTTTTGGTTCCTTCAAATCTGTAAAAAACTACAGACTAGTTGTTCATGGATCGAGTAATTTACTGGAGGTTGAACGGCTTTGGTTTTACATTTCCTTTTAACTCTTTTCTTGTCTAACATGTGTTCTAATTCTAATTGCCCGTTTCGGTATGAGGTATTTCCTTTCCTATTTAGAGGCTAGAAAAATAAAATGATATATACATGCTGCTCAGATTATGATATTTTACTCAATCTTGCAGTTGTGTGCTGCTCGTAAAATGTCCCAAGTAGTCGGAGCGCAGATTGTTTCCAGTCAAGTGAAATAATGGTAAGCGCATCCGAATCCACGAATTATGTAAACACAAAAGTTTTTTTAATTTTATTCTATAAAGGGTATATCTAGTGTGATGATGGTCTGTTAGGTTATAGTTCATCGTGACCACATATCAATATACATTATACATACATCAAAACATTAAGAAGAATATAAGCCTTCATTCTCTCACATTAAAGAACCTTTTTCTGTTTCCACCTTAGACTCTTTTTCATATGATTCAAAGACAAAATAATTTATCTTTCATTACCTGATATCAAGGAGGCACAATCGCACAAATGAATGCAGCATAAAAGATTTCTATTGTTATATCATTTTACTATATTTGACTCTTTTTCGTATAGCTCAGTTTACCAGTATTTACATATTAATTGGCATAGTTCTTGTCATCTTATGCTGCATACACTCGTATGTAAACAGAAAACCCATGTTTGTGTTCTACATTGGTTTTAGTTACTTGATCCAATAATGTTTACTTCTGATACTTCACATAGAGAACAGACCCATATTTACTTGTATGCAATGCAAAACTTAAAGGTTTTTTTTTTCCTGTCTGTATTCAATCTCCTAAGCTGTGTTATTCTTGATTTCTGTTGTAACTTATAAGTTCCATAAAACTGATATCCAATCCATATAAGTACCTTTGAGTTTTATGAGAAGTGAGAACTATGATTGGTTTATCAATCTCTCCTACTGCCTCTCATACATGAATAGGGCACGGTAAGTTACATTGCTAATTGATATACAACCTTTAAAGCAAATAAAAAACACGAACAAACTGTGTATACCCATTGCTAATTCCTGAATTTGAATGCACTAGTACTTGGTATGGTCTCTGAAACAGCAGAATACAGTCAAAGAAGTTGTGGAAATCATAGACGGTTGAATCTGGCTATGCACTCGTTGATCTCAGATTGAAGAAACTTGAGATTTGGTGACCTTGTTGGGAGGAGAGGATACATTGAAAAGTGAGAAAAGGGGAAATGCACCCCAAGAATCGCCAAATAAAAGGCGATTTCGGGTTTTTAAGATAGAAGTGGAATCGAGAAATGTTAGTGGCTCGAGTTTGTGGGTCTTATGTACATTCAGTTGCTAGTAAAGTTGTGAAAAGCATGGTAGAGATCAACTTTTTGATGTTCGTTCATTGAAATCTTCTACATTTGGAGTATAACAGATTCTCTGTTCTTATTTTCTTATACAACGAATTACAATTTTTTGTTGTTATGTATGTAATTTTGAATTGTGTTCTTTTATTTTAGTATATTTTTTATTGTATACCTAAGTAAAGTATGGATGTGAAGGACATTCTACTTTCAACCTAATGATTACTATATCCATATTTCAATTTAAAATTGGTGCATTAGATACTTACAAGATAACTCTATGTATAATTTCATCATCTATTATGACATTTGTTTTAACAAAAACAATGTCTAATGTATTAGTATTGAAGTGAACTTTAAAGTCATCTAGCATTTTGAACTTTTAAAAGTTACAAATAATCCATTGAACTTATTAAAATGCATAGCTAATTTCATCTTCTTATAATGACATCAATTAACCCTCCAATGCTAGTGAACACTTCTCTTGTGACTTCTCAAACATCGTTTTTTTTCAGCATGTCAGCTTTGAGCGGGTTGGTTGGTATATTTTTCAAAAAGTTGAAATGATTATATGTGACATTAGACAACTTTAGAGGGTTATTTGTAACTTTTGTAAGTAAAAGGTGTTGGATGACTTTTTAAGGACAAGTTTATAAGGAAATAGATGCATTTAGCCCAAAAAAACATATGCTTAGAAATGTCTGTACTAAAAGCTTATGTATACCGGAACTTCAATAAAATGTTTTCGTATTTCAGAAATCTTAATAATATTGTTCTATAGAATAGAATAAAAATGAATGTAAAATCTGCTAGATCATTTGATGTTAGACAACTTCAGAGGGTTAATTGTAACTTTTATAAGTAAAAGGTGTTGGATGATTTTAAGGACAAGTTTACAAGGAAATCGGTGCATTCAGCCCAAAAAAACATGTGCTTAGAATGTCTCTACTAAAAGCTTATGTATACCAAAACTTCAATAAAGTGTTTTCGTATTTCAGAAATCTTAATAATACTGTTCTATAGAATACAATAAAAATGAATGTAAAAATGTAAAATCTGCTAGATCATTGATGTTAGATCCATCGCAACTTTTGCTAGATATCATGTATGTAATAACTTATATGAATAAAAGTTCTTTCATTTCTCCAAATAATAACTATTTAATGAGAGTTTTTAAGTTAGAAAAAAAACTATGTAGGATTTAACACAAATATATTATCATAATTCATGTAGATATAATATTCATTTCTTTTTTATTTCGTGAAATAGTTATTTTGAAATAACGTCCCTTAAGAGTTAAGTAATTTATCTCTTATAAACGAAAAAGTAAATAAATATAAGACTAACCGGTTATTCAATTATGAATATAGCATACATAACAGAAATTGGTACTTATGAAAAAGAAACTATCCTGATAATTTACATTAGACAGCACCTTTAAGAAAAATATTAACAATATAATTATACTATTTGGTATTAGAGTGATTTGTTCGGTGATTCTGAAGTAACATCTATTATTTTAGATAACCTATCGATCATATTATATATTATTTATGGACATTATATTTGTGGGATGTGTAATTTCTCCTTACATTTCAAAAGTTTAATATATTTAGTAATTATTAATAAATTCTATAGCGTGAACTAACAATTCAGCTTTAGTTTCACTATAAGTGAAGGCAGTATATGAATCATTTGACATTTATAAGCTTTATCAAATGTCATATGTTAATTGATCTTATTTTTACACAATCCTATTTCCTAAAAAAAATGTCATATGTTTATTGATCTTAAATGATTGCATGTCTTTTAATAAATTTTATACCGAAGGAGGCTCAGCTTCTTCCGTGGATGCGGCTTCGACCCTGACGGAATGTAATTATGTTTTTTTCCTAGATTTCTTCTTTTATTTTTTTAATTTTTTGCTTGCCTTGTTTAATACATTTCATAACAAAAATTAGCACCACTTTAAAATTTGATTTATAATACAACTTTTTAAAAATATGATAAACGTTAATGATAACATGTTAAAATATTATGCTACATATTTGATTTAATGTAATGTTATCTTTTTTTAGATATTTCTCTCAAACTCTAACATGTATACTTCTTTTACTCTCCTCGAACATGTATACTTAAACAATAATAGTGGTTTATGCTTTGAAAATGGAAAAATAATATGTAGCACATGAAGCATATTTACTAAGAAAATTGTGATAATTTGTTCTAAAAAGTCATTTAGCATTTCATCATTGGAAAGTCCAATATATTTATAACTATTACTAAAAAATTGCTTCAAATAATGCACGTATGTAATTTTGTAAAGATTTTAGGATTGTTAAACCAAATATTCAACAACTATGCTAAATTGAAAGTTTAATAAAAAAAAATTATGCAACAAGAAGCACATACAAATGTTACTTTGAAGATGATATTTTAAACATATGATATGATATCAACACCAATCATTAAGGGTTGTAAAATTTGAATCTTTTTAATTTAAAAGGAAGAAATATAGTAATATTGATGACATAGTTTGCTCACGTTGCTAATATTTAAAATAGTCGTTGCAATGCACCACATTCAACGATAAGTTTTGTCATGAGATTTTTACATGCCGTAATATGTTTTTTTTTTAAATATGATCTTATTTTATTAGGGCTCATTTTCCAATTTCCGCACAGGGCCTCCAAATTTCCCGAAACAGCCTGCTAATGATATGAAATCTAACGAGTGGATATGTTGGCTTCTAATTATCGGGGAGGGAGGTTTCCTCAAAGGAATTTATATCTTTAAGTTCACTTTTCCTTTTTGATTAATAGAACTATTTGCTTATTCTCTTATTCCAAATCATTAAGCATCTTTTACTGTTATCCTCCAATATTGTTTTGTCCCTCCCTCAAATTGTAATGCAGATGAATGTTCGATTTATGTTATTTTGTTGTTTCCAATGCAATGTTAACAGTAATGGGATTCAAGTTCCAATCTAATTGTAATTTTCTATCAAAAACTAAAGGAACCTAAAAATGAAGTTATAAGATATTTTAACACAAAAATACAAGACTATAGAACGTTACAGGACGTTTAAAGAAAATTATATGACATGAGATTGTATAACATTATAGGACATTATACAAATTTTAAAATGCATAAAATGAGGTTATAAGAGGTTTTAACATAAAAATACAAGATTATATAACATTACACAATATTATAGAAAAAAATCCATAACATTATAAGAAATTTCCATAACATTATAGAAAATTATAGGATATTGTAAAACATTATAAGAAATTTTTATAAGATTATAGGAAATTTCCATAACATTATAGGAAATTATATGACATTATAGAAAATTTTATAACATTACAGGAAAATTCTATAATATTATGGTAACTTATACGATATTATAGAAAATTCTATAACATTATAGGAAAATATATGAAATTATATAACATTATAGAAAATTTCTATAACTTAATTTTTTTTGTCAAAAGTATATCAATATGTATCTTGTTTTAAAGATAAAAATAAAATGAACAAAATATTCTAAAGAATCGAATTGAACAAATCAATGGTTTGAAATATATGATGATTTTAAATTTTGAAAATCAGAATCGATTAAGAGAGATAAAAGGTTGACCGTGACATGTGTGGAGAATGTAGAAAATAACAAAAATTGTGACAAAAGTGAAATTAAAAAGCTGGATGTAACAAAAACAAAAATAAATTATTGTTTTGAGTAAAAATATTAATATTATATAAAAAAAAGTGTATGGTACAATTTCTGTTTCTTTTATAGAATAATGATTACTATACATACTTCTACTATTGGTGAAATTCCATGCTACCATTCAGTAGTACGAGGAATAATTATTTTTGTAAAAAACAAGTAATTATTTACAAGAAGAAATCTAATTCTATGATTACTAGAAATTAAGTTCAATGAGATTGCAAGATACAAATAGATATTCTCTTTTTTAGAGAGATAACAATTTTTTTATTGGTCCTTTGTGATTTGTCATTTGTAACTTTTATTTTATTTTTCAATTTTTAATTTGTTAACTTTTTCTTTTCGGATTTGACATTCTGTAACTAAATATTATTTTCTCTTAATTTTTGAATGCCAACAACGGCTGAATATATGTGGTTCACGATGGTGAATATTTTCGGTGGAAAATATTATGGCACTTTTGTTCCCACGTGTTGTTTATCTTTATGGATATATATTGCATTTATGTTCATGTCGTCGAGTCCTCTATATAGGATTCGAAGAAGCTATTTAATCTTGTAATGAACTACCGAGTATCTTTTAAAGACAGTGACTAGTAAAATTGGAAAAACTATATCATTTTTGTTATATTTATTTTTGTCATTCTTGAATATATATTTGTAAATATTTTCCAATAACAAGTTTCTTGTTTCAAAAAAAACTTTATCTTTTCTTTTCTTCAATAAATTTTGAGTACGAGTTTTTCAGACCTCTGCTTTTTTAAAAGAAAAAACTATATGATTTGATTGAAATGTATACAAGCTCACTCCATGATCTAACCCCGACTATCATTCTAAAGTTTTATCCAAATTGGTTGGTCATGGGGGCCGAGGCATAGTTGGGTTGAACTTTTCACTAACAACACCAACACTAGCGTAACTTGACCAATGCTTTAAAATTTTGGGTTGACTCGAATTTAAAGAATCATTTCCAGATTCAATCTATAAATCGTCGATAATTTTTATTTTTTATTTTTACAAACCCCATGCTTGCATTGGACTTAATATAATAGCAATCTCAGTCCATGTAACCGGCCTCAACCCAAGCACGATTGGATAGCCAAACACACGCACAAGTATATTTTTACATAACTATTGCATTACACACATGTCTCTTTTTAGCTTTATGTATTTAGGGTAAAATATAAAGAAGTAATATACATTTTGGCTCATTTTTGGAATGTGGTATGTGATATTTTTTTTTTCAAAACGGAAATTCTGGTTAGAAAAGTTAGCAAACAAAAAATTTCTAATATTAAATTATGTGATGAAAAATGTTAATTTTATTGATTTTAAACTAAAATTTTACAGGGTAATTAATAAAAAATGTAATAGATATATGAGATTATTCTTCTTGAAATTGAAAATTTTATAATATTATAATAAAATATAAAATATTCAAAATTTACCTTTACTTTTAATGTTGAATTAACTACTCCACAAAATGAACAATTTTTTTGTTGACTTTTTTAAATTACAACTCCATTTATCTTATTTAGGAACAGTCCAAAGAAATTTCAATTTGTTTTCGTTTACCGTTGTTTTTACCGCGTGCTCAGCATCCCAATATCGAAAAAAGCCGAGAGTAGAAGCCGTATTGCGAGAATAGAAACCAGAAGATGATGGCGAGGCTAGCAATTCGAAGATTATCGAGAAATCTGAGCTCAATCTCAGCTGCAAATCTCGAAGTACCAAAGGAGAAGGCGGACTGCGTTGTATTTGGAGCAGGCAATGTTGGAATTGCTGCAGCTATCAAACTGAATATGATGCCGAA
>CAOJBJ010067309.1:0-22226 GCA_948291685.1 Euphorbia celastroides
TTATCAATCGGTTTAGTTGCCTCTTGATCGTATCTGCTTGAAGGCGGCCCAAGTGTCCCTTGTGAAGTATCTTCCGACTGGAAATATTGTATTGCATGCTTTAGCATTCAATTAACGAAGAATAGCTCAAAGTACAAGAATGAAGATGAATGAATTCAAACAATTTGCACCTGGGTGTCGAGCTTTGTCTCTGGCAAAATAATTGATTGAGGTAAATTGGGATTGCCAGGTATAAACATCGAAGCAGATGCATCTGGAATTCCATTGCTTCTAAAGCTTTCTGCCCACATTCCAATCTGGTGGATAGGCTCATACATTCCCATACCTCCTGAGGGAACGAACTGTGTGGACGTTGAGTTCATGCTTCTTGTAGCTCAGTAAGCTAGCAAAATAACTGCAGATACAGTCACAACAGAACATAAATATCTACGTAAAGTAATGCATGTGAATCTCAAAGCTTTGGTTAATATCTCAGCGTAGGGATGAAACAGAGATTCAAGATGGAGAATGGTAGACTAAGATCAAACTGACTAGTTATAACTCGAAAGTACTGCAGTTCAGAAGAAAAGGTTTTGTAACACCGAGAAAATATTTGTAAATTACTTGAATATACAAATGTTCAAAAGGTACATGCAGATTTTTGTAGTACAAGAAAGGATGATTTGTCATTTCAGCAAGTGGCCAAGTTGCTACCGATCCCATTAGGGCGTATAGTTTTCCAGGGAATTGATATGAATCATATGAGTATACTCTATTTCCACGCACGAAGTTTACAGTGATAGGGGAGAAAATATCATTAGGCATTAAACATCTTTGTTGCCTTCAGTTATGATATGCATGTCAAACCAGAGACCACAATGTCATTTCCTGATGTATTGGACACAACTGTTTGCTTTAAACTATATATGGTGGACCTAGAAGTTTGTAGTTTGACAATGGAAGAATATTTTGAACATATGATGTATTTGTACCGAAAAAAGAAAAACTAGTGTAACAATAGGAAGAAAGAGACGGATCGAGAGATTATAACCCACAGGAGAATTGAAAACATAAAGAAAATAGGATCCAAATCTTTCTAGATATTATAAGCAGAAAAAGTAATCGACTAGAATAAAGAAAACAGATGTCATTTCTTATAGGTAGATGACAATGAAAACATTTTCCAACGAATACTACCACTACTTATTACTATGAAGAACAAACAGGTGATATATAAGTGAAAATAAAAGAGTTACATGAAGAAAAATACATGTTGAAGTCACCATCATAGATGGATCAACAATAGCAGAAAGAAGCAAGCCAAACAGAAACATCTTGAGGCATTTTATTATCCTGTAGATGATGATCCATGTACTAGGAAAAGGTAAAACAGAACAACTTTTCAAAGTTCACTATATAGTGTTCCCAGCTTGTACTGTCTGCAACTATAGTCTGAATTTGAATAAATAGCTGGATAAACCACAAAGTTCACACAGCAGTCAATCTCACTTCCAAAATCCAGGGAGAAAATTCTAAATGAGCTGTAAATGTCAGGTTTAGCTGATGAAACAATAAATCCAAACTCATAAGTAACAGACAAATAAACAACCCGCTAATGAGTACAAAAAATAATAGGAAAGAATTATTCCATGTACCAATCCTTTATCGTACTATTTCATCACGAAAACCAAATCTGGATGCTCGAAATTCGAGATACAACATCTTCTTAACTTGTTTCTTCACAATCAGAAGAAGAACAAGTAAGCAAAACTAAATCCAATGAATCCAACTACGCTCTTGGCTTGTTGAAATCACAAGTAAAAACAAACAAGATTAAAAGCAGCTCTGATTTCAATCGAACAGAATCAAGAATCCAATCTCAATCATGAGCTGAACTGCTTATCGGAATTCAACAGCAACGAAGAACAGATAGAGATTGAAGAAAGGGAAGGAGAAAGAAGACGAACCTGTAAAAAAGAAGGATAGAATGAAAGTCAAAGGTAACGGTGAATCTCGGTGGTGGTGTTGTTCTTCAACGAATTGTCTCACTATCCATAGTCTCATCAGCATTTTCCAACAGCAATCAAATGGCTACACGACACCTTCAAAGACACTCCCCTTTCTATATCCTTTCTTCTCTTTCTCTTCTTTTATTATCTAATTACCAATTACCAAACTGTTTGTTTTTATATTTCTTATTAATCGCCAAACTTATCAACCAATGAAATTCAAGTCATTCAATATCGTTTACCCAATATTTAAATCCAGAGTTTTATTAATACAATCCATTACGGCCTCATACACTAGCTGTATTGATTCTAAATGTAAAAAATGAGAATTACTTAATAAGAATAAGTAAAGTTTTTGTTCTTTTCAATTTATTTTTTATTTATTTTAGATTAATTCACTTAATTATTTAATTAATGAGTTTGAGTTTAATTCAATACTTTAATAAGTTTCACTCAATTCAAAATTTTATTTAATTTTTTTAGTTTTAAATAGACATTTTGTCCAAATTATTGATTGCGGGATTGTGGGGCTTGAACCCACAACCACACATTTGTTGGATTTCTTAACAAAGTCCCCACTAGACTCATGGTTAATATCTTATTTAATTAGTTTCACCCAATTTAATACTTATTCAATATGCTTCAATTTAGTTCAATACTTTCAATAAATTTCAATTTAGTTTAGCACATTACTTATTCAATACATTTTAATTTAATTTACCGATATGAAACAAAAAGCTTAATTATATAAGTAATGTTTTATTGCCCACACAATTTCCAAAATAAATTCGATTACTTCGAGAATAATGAGTTAGATTTGAATTATGAATGGGACTGTCATGAATATTGTCAATGTAAACAATTACAATTTGGTAGCCACACAAACCCTTATTTAAATAAAGTTGCTTATTTCTTAAAAATATTTCAAAAGGCCAATAAACAAACTGCTGACTAATGTTAGAAATAAGCATTCAATTACGATAAATAAAAAACCTCAAAAAATGGGCAAAACAGTAACATGCACAAACATATACTAGTAATTATGCAAACAAATAGAGTCCCATCATCTGTACATATAATAATAATACAATAATCATAATTATTGATTGCATTTGCATATGTGTGTCTTGTTTTAGCATAGCACCCACACTACAGTACATTGGGTCAAAACTCCCACATTGGGTAAAAACACATTATAATTATATATATATATATATATATATATAAACTGATATGGACCTCACTAAAATTTTCGGATTTGACCCCAATAAATATTAGAAACTAACATTTTACTTTATGAGAAATATTACTTGTTTAAAAATTTTAATTTAAATTTTTGCATTTGTTTTAAGGCATATTCTATGATGATTTTGTTTTTTCCTAACTTTATCTTCATTATCATTGGATGAATTTCATTCAACTAATCCAATGGTGGTGAAAGACAAAGTAAGGTTAACTTTGAAAAAAACAAAGTCACCATAACCTTCACCTTGTTTTAATTAGACATTCTATATTAGACATTTATTTTATTCTTGGTCAGTGAGTATTCATGATTTTTTTTTACATAATTTTCTCAATGCTATTGTTATACTATATTTAATATGAGTATATATGTAAATATAGACACCACAGAAACAATTTCTGGATTCGCTACTGGCTATGATTTAGTTACTCAAATCATACTCTAAAAATACAGAAATGTATAGGATATATATTTGGAGGAAACATAAAGAATCTCATTTTTTATAATAAACATATAGAGTACTGTTGAATGTAACTTACTTTATAAATAGATTTTACTCTATTTATAAAAGACCATCAGACTTGCCCCACTTGAAATCGAGACAATTCGATACCGTTTTCCACAGCTATTATGACAAATTTATTTTTAGAAATCTTTCTTATGACAATATATTTAGATACAATAAAATTAAAATCAATTTGTCCTTTATGGATTACTTACAATAATCAAAATTTGCTATCATATATTTACAAAAAAAAATTGTGAGTGACACTTTTTAGGAGATCAACAATCTCAAACTATGACAATTCTTTCCAAATTCATATTTTTTTCGGACCTACTCTTATGTTTAGAAAAAGCTGTCGAATTATCCGTACTTAATCGAACTCTATATAGTAAGCTACAGTAAACACACATTGTTATTGGTTTTTGAAATTATACAAGTCGTATAATTGTTAGCTAGAGACAAGCTTTTTTAATAACAATTTAGGAATAATAAGTTGACAAATGGAGAGTTCAATTTTCCAATTTCTGCATGAATCTATGTCACATCTAACACTCTTAGATCTAAACCGACGAAATATGAAGAAAATTAAAAATAGCAAATGGAGGCTATGAGTCCACTAATTACAACCTTACATATAAAAGAGGTCGGACAAACAAAAAAAATTACATAATAAAATTTATGATTAATGTAATCTCAATTAAATGAGCCAAATTTTTTAAAATAATCTATTTGGTTGGCCTTTCATAACTTCAATAAGACTTTTATAACTAGTGACATCATCACAATCACCCACTCCTCTTCTTATTTGTAATTTTAATATAATTTATTTGTCTCAATTATTTGATTATTTCTGTTTTCCACTAGTTAGGAATTTTTTATACTAAATAGAAATCTGGACATATGTGTTCACCACTTAATTGGATTATTTGAGATTTATTTATTCAATTGAATGTAATACACATAAATACGTTTCCATCCACGTCATTGCATGTTTCTTTATGTAATTTTACATATAAAACGACAATTGGAGCCATTATCTTCTTTCATTGTTTCTAAATAATATTGCATTTGACCAATAGAATTACATTATTACATCATCAAATAATTATAATAGTTCGTATTAACCTTAATCAACGAAGGAAACACTAGATATTGATTATCAATGCCATTTATGTATACTCATTTTTGTTGACATAATTTAATATTAAAATTATTTATTTATTAATTTTATGAAATTACAGATCTCTTTGATGGAAAAAAGCGCAAACTTGTTGTTGATGCTGAGTCAAAACACACGTTATATTTTTAAAATTTACTCTAAAGACTAACTAGTAAGAAAGAATAAGATAAATAAAAATATTAGATTGTACTGAAGTTGTGATCCTAGAATAAGGTTTAAGTCCACATTCGAGTGAGTTTGGATAATTTTTTTTTAATATTATTATAAGTACATGTGAGACAATTTAAAAAAAAAACAAAAAATTGATTGTTTAGAATACATAGTTTAACAATTATAACAAATCTTATCCTCAAACTCTTATTATTAAAATTATTGTTATGAACAAATATCATCAATATTATATACTTTTTTAATAATTGATAAATTCTTGAAGAGATTGAGTTAATTAATATATATATATATATATATATATATATATATATATATATATTATTTTTTAATATTATTATGTATTATAGTATTATTTACTAATTAAGTAATATTTAAATTTATTATAACTTATCAAATCTATATTAAACTTATATTTTTTTATCGTAAGTCAGAATATATAATCTTAGAAGTTGAAAAGGTATAGCCTACGAGCTAAATTGATCTCTAAATACTTCTATAGTTATTCTAAAATGGAGAATATTTTCATCTTTTTTGTAAATGTTCCTAAATGTATTACTTACATATTCTGAGAAAATTTGTTTCGTAAAAATAATTACTACAATATATTTTGTTGAACTATCGAAACACTAAGATAAAATGTCACAAGCTTCACATGAAACCCAAAAATAATAGAAATCGTTAATGAGCTGATTAAAGGTAACATTTAAATAGTCAAACGTCAATTCAATATATGGTTTTTAAAAGTTTAATGTATCAACTTCAAATGAATTTTTTTTTACTGAAGAACTTCAAATGAAATTAAAAGTTCCGATCAATAAAAGACATTGAATAGAATTTTAAATTTGATTTATTTTTTAATAAATGTGATCATATTTTTTTTAAAAAAGTCATTATATAAAAAATAGTGATACAACCAATTTGAAGATTAAGCAAACGGAAGAAAGGAAGAAATGTTTGGCTAAGATTCAGTTAAACAATTAAGATTCGGAAAAAAAGTCTAGAGTATATATACTTAACAATATAATCAAAGTTGATTCGAGTTGCCTTCAAAGCATTTATTTTTAAATAAATCAATTCTATACTTTAGAATAGAAACTTCATTATCTTCTCTTTTTTCTTCTTAACTTCCATCTATGCCTAACTTCTCACTCACTTTAGACCTCTTTTCTTGTTGTCTTTAACTAGGTTTTTGAAAAAAGATATCCTAATTTTAAGTTGCCATTTCATTTCCTTTTCTCTTTCCCACCTTTACATAATGAGAAAGGCCTGTTTGAGATTTTTTTGAAAAAGATATCCTTGTTTTGAGTTGCTATTCTTAGTCCCTTTTTTCGAAAAAATAAGATTACAAGCATTACCAAATACAAACTTGCATAGTTGCATGCCTTAAAATGGAAATATTAAAGATTTATCATCATATTTAATAATATCTAATGCATTTTTTGTTACTTAAATTTTGTTATAGAATTTAGCTTTTTGTTTGTTTAAGTGGATAATTAATCCAACATGCATGAAACAATTCTTCCTATTTGGGGTTTTGGAAGTTCCTTTTCACCATAAATACAAAAGTAAAAAAGCAATTCATTATTTAAAGAAATAATTTAGGATGTCTAATGTGATTACCACTAATTAATGGATTAACTAAAAAATGTAAAAATAGAAAATAAAACAATGGAGATATGATTAGTGTGTTTATAATTAATTAAATTAAAGATGGTGCAGATTATGTGTGTAAAGTAGGCAACTATATATGGTGAGTGGGGGTACCCTACTCCCCATATTTCTTAGTGATTTTCCTTTTCATATTCTCTATTTTTTTCAATATTGATAAATAATTGTATTTGTTTTGCTAGTTGTGATGTGTTCTTCTGAAGTGGGTTGCCACTAAGGATGGTTAATATGTCGTCACAAGTTATAAATTTTCAAGATAAAAATGATGAAACAATATAGAGATTCTATCAATTATTCCCAAAAAATTGGGCAATTTAATTGAAGAAATTGGAGTGTCTACTAATTTTATTATTCCTTTTTGTCCAATTAAATTCTTTTGCTATTTGATGTTAGACAAAATCTTTACCTCACACTTGTTTATCAAGCTTTCATACTATTTTCATCCCAAGCTACACAACTGCATGACTCCTGGATTCCATCTTGCATATTAGGATTTCAAAAAAATGGAACCTTTTGACTTTTTATTTTTCTATGTTAAAAAGATTCACATGCATTTGTTTGACTTTTTCTTTTGTTGCAACTCATCTCCACTACATACATTATACATATATATATATATATATATATATATGAAATTGCCATGAATTTAAGGTTTTGTTTCCTTCACACAAAATAAACTTACCTTTAACATTTACTTCAAAAATTAAGCTTTTATTAATGCTAGCAGGATTGACCACTCAATTTAAGACATTTTGGGAAAACAATATATAGCATATTAAAGTCATTTAAATGAAACAGATGAAACAACTTGAAATAAGCATATCTCCTACTCCCAAGAAGAAAAGAATCGTTGATTTGAATAATAATGATCCCACAATCACCAATAAAAGATCACTCCCTTCTTCCCATTTTATAAATAGCAAGTTGGAGTCTATACTATATGTTAACATTTTCTCATCTCTATCTCTTAATATTCATTTGGTCATTCCTTCTTGACTTAGGCGTCAAAGATACTTCGCTTACTTTGGACAGACCTAAAAGAAAAGCATCTCACGTTTGAATCATAATTATCCCATATTAGCAGTTGAGATTTTAGGCATCTGCAAGTCATGAGAGAAAATGGAGGTTAAAGTACTTACATGTAAGGCTCTGTTTTTTTTAACTTATTTTTCATTCGGTTAAGTTCAGTTCAGCTCAAACTCATTATGTTTCAGTTCAGTTCAGATTCATTAAGTTTCCACTAAGTCTTAAATAACTTGTATTCAACTCATTCAATTTCAATAAATTTTTAATAAGAATAAAACTTATTAAATTTTGAATCATTTGAGTCTAAATTTTAATATCATTAAGTTGTAATAAGTTTCATAGAGTTTACATTAAGTTTTGTGTCAAAAAATTTCGTTCTGCCACCATTAAGTTTCAATTCAGTTTAAGTTCAATTCAGTTCAGTCCCATTCAGTCCAAAAGAACAGGGGCTAAATCTTGCCTTCCAAATCCTGTAAACTAGATTGGAACAAAGCTCTCTTTAGTTCCCATGTCTATATAACAACTTGAGTCTACAAAAGAGATGATTATTTTCTTATCTCTCTCTTAATACTCAATTAACCATTCTTTTTCGATCTCGGCATAAGAATTATTCCGTATGGTTTATTGTTAAAACCTTTTCTTTTATGTTCCATAGATGTTTGATATTTGACCCCTAAATATTAAATTGGTGCAATGAGCATGAAACAAACTTCTTGCTAAGTTTTCCCATGACTAATAAGCAACCCATGATTAATAATTAGGGGAATTTTGCGAATTTGTTTTCTAAAATGCCTATTTGTATCCTTTTCACATTGCATACTTTTTTTTGGATCAACAGAATCTTCTAGTTAGAAACTAATGGCTACATTAACAGAGAAGATGTTTTATTCCGTATAAACCATTCAATATATTTTTAACACTATGGAACTAGATTGGGAGGTAGATTGAGTGAGTACTTATTGAATATCTAAGGAGTAATTAGAGAACTATTGGCCTAAATAGTACTTCCCTTGTATGTAGTATACATATACAAGAGAAGTTGGGGACGGTTAGAGCCAAAAAGAAAAGTGAACCGGTGACTAATTCCCATAATAAGTTACCCAGTGATTTGATAAATCATTTACAACTTCAGTCATTTGATTACTGTTAAAACTAGAAATAGCTTTGAAGGTTTAAAACTACGTTATGGGACAAACAAGTCAAACTCAGACCCTATACAGACTGGCTAGTGCATGAAATCTAATGCTAAATACATAAACCTCAAGTTTATCAAAACATAAGTTTTTTTAGGTGACTTATGAAGGATTTCTATTTGTAGAAATAAAATAAATCTCTCCTACATTGCCGTCTCCAAACGTCCCAGATGTGGAAAATGGTGCAATGTTTGTAGAGGTTTTTACTTCAATTATCAACATCATTCGGTGACATTGATTGACATACTTCATGACACGTGGCACTAACCATTAAATGGTAGTGTCAAGTAAACAAAGACAAGCGGCATAGAGTGCCAATCGACATCACTTGAATGCATGCAATTCGACAGGTGGTTGAGGTGATTTCTATAATGGACACATGAAAATGTCGATCGAAAAATTTAAAAAGTAGCATGAAATGATGGGGAAGAAACATGCAATATAAGTATCAAAATCACACTTAGCATTTCTTCGAAATTTCATTTTAATGCTCACTTCTGACTTAAGAGTTTTTTTTTAATTTTTTTTAACATCAAACTAAGGGAGGTTGTTGGAAGAGCTATTTCTAAAAGAGTCAACTCGAAGGAACTTGCTTGTAGTTTTGAAGACAACAAAAAATAAAGCAAACGAAAAGATCAAGCCTCTAGAAGCACAATTCAAAAGTAGCGTCTAACATCGCCATTTTTAAAAGGATCTCTCAATTAAAACATTAAAAGGCATTCAAAGGTATAAGACATTAAGAACATACCTTTTAGAAACTAAACATTTAGGGAACGTTTGGTTTGGGGGGTTTCAGGAAAGGGAAAAGGAATCAGAAGGTTTCATTCCCTTTATTGCTGTTTGTTTGGACCTAGGAATCAAATTGATTCCCCATTTACTTAATCCCATTACCCCAAAAAGCTTCTTCCAATTCTCCCATTCCTCCTAAGGTTTCTCATTCCCTTTCTTTATATTTATTACTTTTATCAATTTCTTTTACAAATATATACAACAAATCAATATAAAATTTTATTATTTATAATAATAATAATAATAATAATAATAACATTAATGATAATAATAATAATTATTATATATAATAATAGTAATAAAAAATTATAAAATTAATACAACTATTAAGAATTATGTATGCGATATTTTTTTATTAATATTGTTGGATCAGTCTCGTTGATGCCTAAAACTTGCTGATACTCCAGCTCGCTGATGGCATAAGTTTTGCTCTGGCTACTTTGTTCTCAGCAGATGAATTCTCGTGGATAAACAAAGGAGCAAGTTCACTGAAGGAATCACGTGCAGATAAGAAAGGACACGTCTCGAGGAAGGCTAAGTCAGCGCAAAACGTTAGTTTGTTTTATTGACAGCTACTTTATTCAGACAAAAAGGCACATCTGACAAAGGACGTAAAAAATGAGGAAAAAGACAAAGTAACACGTCTGACACTGCGGCGTGCAGTACTTACTGCCAGAAAACCTGCGAAAAGTTGTGCAGAACCAATAGGATTGCGACAGCAACCTCAAAACCTCGAATTAAAACAAACAGATTGTCGAAGAAGTTTCCATCAATGACCAAATTCAAATTAATTTTTGGATTAAAGGGAGCTCTGTTTCAACCGGCTATATTGCTAATTAGAAATTAGCAAATTCAACCGTTAGAGATTCACAATTGCTACTTTCAGAGTTCTGCTATAAAAGGATGAAGACTTGAAGGCAAACACATATAGAGAAAATTACTAAAGCAAAAGCTTTGTTGAATTCAAAGCTCAAGTAATTTCTCTCAAAAGCTCACATTCACTTGCAATTACTAGAGAACTGTTAGAACACTCAAACTTCTGTATTCGTTGTAAAAGCTTACTCACATCCGTGATAAGCAAAATTAATTCTTTTGAAAAGTGAGTGGACTGATTGGAGAGGGTATCCAATTAGTGGGTTAGAGTTTAGGTTGTGGAGGAGGGTACTCTGTAACCGGGACAACTCTGTAAGAAGGCTTCTCCACCGACAAGGAGTCACTAGTGAATTTAATCTCGGAGAGGGTATCCGGGACTGGATGTAGGCATAGGCTACTGAACCAGGATAAATCGCTGAGTGAATAACCTTCTAACCTTATCTCATTACTTTACTCTTTATTGTTCATATTTGATAACTCAATCACTTAACCCAACCATCAGCAGAAACTGCTTTGCTGATAGTATTTATCTCTCAGCAAGCTAGTTATCTTAGCGAGACCCAAGTCCGCTGAGTCTTTGCGGGGTAAATTTTAAAACGACTTAAATTGCAAACTTTCACTAAAAAGTCATTCACCCCCCCTCTGACACGTGTAAACTAGCCTATAGGGACCTACAACATTTTTTAGATCTATTTAACCAGTTCGAAATAATATGAAAATTAAATGTAAAACATATGTATATGTGACGCAAAGAGTATGTAAAACATATGTAAGACATATGTAAAACATTTGTATAGACATGCCAGTTTTTATAAATATGAAACTTAAGTGAATACTTGGTGATAATAATTTGTTGTTTTTGTTATTTATGTAATAAGTTAAACTTAGTTGTCATTATCTTGAATCAAAAGTTAGTTTTTGTATATTTTTATAAGCTAACCCAATAATCTTTCACATACTCAATATAGGAACAACACTCATTATTTTATTAATTTGAACTTGAAAATTTCTTTAACAATTATTTAATCTTCACATACTCAGTATAGGAACAACACTCATTATTTTTATTACATTTTCAATTGGGACCGAATTCGTATAACAAATTACTTTTCCAAATAATTTATTAGGCTTCTGGAACAAATTTACAAATTTTATAATGGTAATGATTTTAATATTTTTTCATGTATTAAAATTACTTTAAATTTCATAGTCTTTGTTAATGATTTTGAGTCAATATGTTTTTTTTCTTCATATTGTGTACATCGTTTTCTCGTATCTATATAAGTAAAAGTTAGTTTATACAGTAGCTACTCATTCTTTTAAATAATAATAAAACTTTGATCATGTGAATTTAAATTATTTATCTGTGCATCGCACATGGAACTATTCTATTTAAATTAAAAACAATTACAATTTTAACTAAATCGTGAATAAATATGAAATAAAGTTATCTACATATCTTAAATTTGTTGACAACTCTACAAAATGACTCACTTACTGAGAAACATAGATAATTCTAAAAATTTAAAACAATATACCAAAGTTAAACAATGGGCAACATATAAAAACAAACCAAACTTCTTTTTACAACAACCCAAACATGTTATTGGACGTGATTTATCACGAAAATAAGCCTATTTTTTCATAACTTTCAACTCAACATTTTGTAAAAATTCAGTCATAAAATACTATCTTACTCTATGACATCAACTAATATTATAAATCTAAATCACTCTAGTTGAGCAGAGATAAATTGGAGATGTCAACTTGTATAAAAAAATTATTAAGTATATTGGTTTAAAGAAAATGAAGGTCTAATCCATTGTAAATCAAGATTGAATTATGAAACAATAGACCCGTGATTGAAGAAAATAATTTTATAGAGAATGGAGTATTATATATGTGCAAAGTATTGTCACATAATACACTGATAACAACAATGAAGTAAAAAATGAGAGGGATAACAAAACATTGGTAAATATCTAATTAATCACATATTCTCATCTTGTAAGTTTATATGAAGTGATATTCATAGTTACTTTAAAAATAAGTATTGCTCTATTTTAATTGATTATATTATCATACCATATAAATTATTTTATGGACTAAAAGTTGTGTCATTTATAGCACATTATAGTCACTTAACTGTTTTAGACAAATATAAAGGTGACTGATGTATTAAACCTTAAATTTTCAATGAACCCGACTCAAACCTGAGTTTGATCAAAACGAGTTTCATTCAAGATCGGTTTTGATCTATATATAACTGCCAATTTTTTTATGATCCTAGATTGAGTTTGAAACTTAGTTCAAGCTTAAAAGACTCACAAAATAGAAAACCATGTATTTCAATAATTGTTGATCTCTTAAAAATATTTTAATTTGGAAATATATGCATATACGATTAATATCAAACTATATATACATATATTTTTTAATATTTAATAATTCTTTGAAGAGGCTGGGTTTGAACACAGGTTCTCCAACCTCTATATTGGAAGAATGCTAACTGAGCTATGCCCTTTTAGTAACTATATATATGTATATAAATGTGTGCATATATAAAAAAAACTTCAGTACTTTGTAAAAAAACTAGTGTAGTGCTCCGTGCAATACACAAATACGTCATTTATAGTTATGTTAAATCTATTAATAAAAAGATCTAGAAGATATATTTGTTGATAGATAAATTTAATAGATTATTATAAAATTGAAATTTATTTAATTAAAAAATTAAAAATATTTTATTATTATCTAAAATTTATTTAAAAAAATATAAGGGTAAAATGGTAATATATGATCTATTTAACTATATATAGATAATAATGATAATTATTATTATTATTTAAAAATTTAAAATTTAAAATTTTAGTTAAATATTTAAAAGAAAAAAATAATTTATTACTTCTAGAGTTCTAGTAGTATACATAGATAAAAAAAAGATAATTTTTTCCGATCAAATTCAGAAAATATGATGCACAATATATGAGAACTAAACGAAAAAAAGGAAAGAAATCATTTTTCTTTTGTTTGGCAATTGAAAGAAAAAGCCTCGATTTGTAATGTTAAATGGGAAATGGTCGTTGGGATTTGTTTACTCAAAGTAGAAACATAAGATTACCGAACTATCCTCCCTCCCTCCTCGAGCTCTCTCTCTCTCTCTCTCTCTCTATTTACACAGAGACAACACAAATCAACAAAGCAAACTCAGCGAGAGAGAGAGAGAGAGAAGCAGTTCTTGAGATCTGACCCGCTTTGCTTGGCTTTTGCTAAATCTTGCAACTTCAGGGCCCTCTCTTTTGGGGTTCATCCTCTCTCTGGTAATAATCCGCCTTTTCTCTCTTCAATTTTCCATTTCTCTCATTGATTCGATGTTTTTCATGCTTCGATCGTTGCCACCGTTTTCGACCTTCTGTTTGATCGCTTCAATTGGGTCCTTCTAATCGTTTCTTTCATTAAGGTTTGCTTAATCTGTGATCTGTGGTACCGAAATCTGATGATTTTGAATCCTATTTTTATAGATTTGTTTTCTTTTCTATCGGCTGTTGAAATTTATATCCCTTGTATTAGATTGATATTGTTAAACCGTTGTTGTCTGTATGTTTTGATGCTAGGATTTCTTCATTTGCAGGTAGTTTTTGCTCACAAGTATGGGTGTGGAGGTTGTGGGATCTGATGTAGCGGTTGAAAATGTGACTGAAGTCAATAATTCATTTCAGGAAAATGGAAAATTATCGAAAGAGTCGGGTTTTAAAGAACCCATAAAGTTTGGTAGTCACGGTGAGGAGCCAGTGAAAGTAGATGGGGCTGATGGTGTAGATAGTAAGCTCCCAAGGGATGCAGTTGATGAGTGGCCTGCTCCAAAGCAGATTCATTCCTTCTACTTTGTAAGATACAGACCCTTTGATGATCCTAAGCTGAAAACCAAAATGGATCAGGCGGACAAAGAGATTCAAAAGTGCAATCAGCACCGTTTTCAGATCACTGAGGAATTGAAGGCAAAGAGGGTATGTTGAGTTCAATTCAACTTGTGTAATCTAAACTGCTAACTGTTAGGGTCTGTTTGGTATTGTTTTCTCAAGCTGCTTTCCCCAAAAACAGCAGATTATAGTTTTGGGAAAGCTGTTTTGGCAGTTCTCAACTTTTTAATATAGATGATCAAAATGCACTGTCAAAATCAAAAAAATTATGTTATATGAAAAGTTTGTGATACCAACTTTTAGGGGCAGCAGCTCCGGCAACAATGCCAAACAGGCCCTTAAAGACAGGAGATGAGTGAAATAGTATAGTTTTGTTGTGTTAAATTTCCTTTTTGCGCTCCTTTCATTATTTTAACTTCTCATGTCTAAGATCATCAGCACAGAAAAGGAAGATAATTTTTCTTCTTCAAAATATAGCTTTTCTGTGTATTATTTTCTTCATGTGAAAGCTTGAAGAAAGGACCTTCTATTGTTTGAAAAATACCGATAAAAGTGTTTGAAATTGTTATTATGAGTGAAGCTCTTGCTAAATGTTCAGAATTTTTTTAAATTGTATTTATTTCTTACTTTATCCTATAGGTGGAACGTGGAGAATTATTGGATCAAGTGAGGAGTCTAAGAAATGAAAACGATCGGTACAAAGCGATCTTTGATGAGAAAAAGAAGGAGATAGAGCCTCTGCAGCAGGCACTTGGCAAGCTGCGCAGCACTAATGGTGCTGCTCGTGGCGGTATTTGTTCATCTGAGGAAGAGCTTAATGATTTGGTATGTTTTTTTTTTTGTTTTTCCTTTTTTTTTTGTGTCAGTTTATAATATATCTCGAGCTTTCATATAACTTTCTGATTACTTCTAAATGCTTTGCATTGTATGTGGCTAATGTAGATCTACAGCTTGCAATACCGTATACAGCACGAGAGCATCCCTTTGACTGAGGAGAAGCAAATTCTCAGAGAAATAAAACAGCTCGAGGGCACTCGGGAAAAAGTGATTGCTAATGCTGCTATGAGAGCAAAGATTCAGGACTCTCTGGGCCAGAAAGATGCCATTCAAGACCAAGTCAAAGTAAGAAGTTTTAAATATTGGTTCATTGTGCTAAATAGTACCTTTAGCTTGCCTGGTTATCAGAAATTACCCCTAATTTGATTATTTGTAGCTTATGGGCGTTGATTTGGATGGAGTGAGAAAGGAGCAACAAGCGGTTTGGGAAAGAATCACTCAACTTAGGGATAAAGTGAAGGTGTTTGACAATGAAATCAAGACCTTACAGGATGAGCTTTCAGCAGTTACCCAGAAAAGGGACAAAGCTTTTGAAAATCTTAAATCGTTAAGGCAGTTGCGTGATGAAGGGGTATGTATTTTCATCAACTATATGTTTTCACTGTAGTGATTTTGTTGATTTCACCTAAATATGCTTTTCCTAGCTCTCTAATTGTTGAGTTTAGCTATCTTAAAGTGCAATTTAATTTATTTGTTATCTCATCTCGAATAGAACGCCCACTTCTACAACAGTCGAAATGCCATGACTGAAGCCAGGGAACTTGCAGCCAAGAAAGATGTGAAGACTCTAGAGAAGTTTTCCCTAGAAGAGGTATATTAGACGACTCTTTATTTTTAGCATTTAATGACACATTCGAATATTGCAGTTTCATTTTAATCCTTGTTCGGTTGTTCCTGATTTTGCTATTCAGGTTGACAAATTCATGTCACTGTGGAGCAGCAACAAAGCTTTCAGGGATGATTATGAGAAGAGAATTCTGCCATCTCTGGATGCTCGCCAACTCAGCAGGGATGGGCGAATCAGGAACCCTGATGAGAGGCCACTGATGGCCCCCGAGCCACCGGTCCCCTCTGAATCTGAGCCATTGCCAAAAGCCAATGCCAAACGTGCCAAAGAGGACTCGAAGCCGGCTCCACAAAAGGACTCTGGGCCCACCCAGAAGGCCCCAAAAGAAACAAGCAAGCCCAGCTCGAAGGCTCCTGTTGATGTAGATGATGAGATACCCGGGTTGGAAAAACAGCCCAAGAATCCACCGGTGAAAAAGGAAGTGGATGAAGCCAAGTTGAAGGAGCTCAAGAGAGAAGAAGAGATCGCCAAGGCTAAACAAGCCATGGAGAGGAAGAAGAAACTGGCTGAGAAAGCTGCAGCTAAAGCCGCCATCAGAGCTCAAAAGGAAGCTGAAAAGAAGCTCAAGGAAATGATCACTCCACTCTCTCACTATATAATTGCACCATGAATGATGACTAAAAGTACCCTTTTGTATTTTTTTTTTTTTTGCAGGAGAGGGAGAAGAAAATGAAGAAGAAGGCTGCAGCATCTGGAGAGGAGCAAGCTGAAGTTGTTGCAGAGCCAGAGGAAAATGAGAAGGTGGAGGTGAAAGAGGAGGCTACAACTCCAGCTGCAGTTCCAGTGAAAGAGAAAGCAAGGAAAGAGAGTGCAGTGAGGTATAGGAACCGAGCGAGAGGGGGAAATGGGCTTACAAAGGCTATACTGAGGAGGAAAAAGGGCCCCAATTACTGGATGTGGGGCGGCGGTGCTCTGGCGGTTTTACTGGTGGTTGTTGTGGCAGTGCTGGGATACTATTACCGGGCTTGAACAGCTGAGATGTAGAAGTGAGTAGACAAGGTAATGGAGGATACTGAGAGGGGCTTGCAGTTAGTTGTGCTTGTAAAAGAGAGACCTTTTGTTTTCCTTTTTAAGTTTGTTGTTCTTTGCATCCTGTTGTTGGATGGACACAGAAACTCATAATGTTGTGGGTAGCTTAGGCAGTTGAAAAAGCTCTGCAGCATGATCAGCTACATTTGGTTTGGTTATTTAAGAGAAATTTTGACTTACCTCTTTGTAGCTTTTATAAATTGAAGCCGTTGTTTGGCACTGCAACTTCTTAGGAGATGTTTGGTCATTTCATTATACTAAAAAGGGAAAGGGAAATTTAAATGGTATGAAAAAAGCCATTAAGAAATGTAAAATGTAACTCCGAACTCATTTATTATAAAAAATATCAAGTTAAACCATGGTTTTCAGTCCCAGACCGGTCACCGAACCGGTAAAGGAACAGGTTCATAGATTTAAGGTTCAACCGGATTAAACCGGTGATCGAACCGAATTTTTTATAAATATATTATAATATTTATTTAAAAAATAATTAGTATTATATATGTAGATATATTATTAAAAAAAAAAAATTATATATGCAGATATATGTTATATCTTATCAACAAATAACAATATTTTATATTAATACTCTATAATCTATATTCATGCATCAAATAAAAATACAACAGTAAAATAATGAGTCATTGATATTAAATTTAGTTTAAATTCAATCATATCTTATAAATTATATGAACAAGACGAATAGATTTTTTTATAATGAATATTTACATAAAGAGTATATTTATAAAATTTAGAATTTTAAATATAATATATTAAAAAAATACAAGTTTCAATGTAAAAATAACTTGAAAATATATAAAATAAATTTATAACGTCGACTTGAAATGTTATTAGTTATGTAAAAAAATAAAAGATATATAATTTATGAGATTTATAATATAAAATTAGATGAAACAATTTTTATATCAATCGATTGATATAGTCTAGTGGTAGAAGAGGTGATTGGTTTGCACTCAAGAAATCTTGAATTCAATATCCACAAAAAATAAATTATTTTTTTTCTCTTAAAAGCAAGTAAACCAAAACTAGTTAAACCGGCCGGTTTCCACCAAATTTTGACAATATCAAGAATCGGTTAAAACCCGACCGGATTAGTGGCCGAACCTTGGTTACACGTGATTGATCCGTCATAGAACTGGAAATATCAACACTACTCATTTTAAGATTTATTTCAAAATGAAGCTGAGGGACCTTTTGGTAATTTTTGTGTCCCCTAAAATAGAAATCTCATCGTCTCCCTCTCCTTCTTCACAATCTCTGCTACTGGTTTCCCCAAAATCCCTTTTCATTTCCCTTCAAGCTGACATCATGTTTACCTCTTTTTAAGGTATTTTTTCCTTTACTAATCTTTGTTATTTCTTCTTCTGTTTTTTTTTTTCGTAATTTCTGTGAATTGAAGTGGAATCTGGAATTCTGGATCTGTTTCGATCTGTATTCGTTTCAATTGTTCGATTCAATGGTTAAATTAGAGATCTGATTGAAATTAATTTCAATAATGTTCTTTTGAGCTCTCGTTAGTGGATTCTATTGTCAATTTTTCATTTCAGTGGGTGTGAATTTGTAATTTTACAGTTCAATCGTATAGTTCTCCAACATATAATTCGCCCTTTCTTTCAATTTAGTTCTTAATTTTTCCATGGTTATTACATTAAGGGCCTGTTTGAATTGCTATCCAGGCTATTGTCCCGAAAAGCTCGATTTTTGAGCTTTCAAGCCCGGATTTTTGTTTTGTTGAAATAATATCAACTAGTGCCTAATTGATCGGTCCGAAAGGGTAAAAATGTGTCGTCCTATGCTAAAATTTGTTGTTCCCGAAAAGTTCATAACTGGAAAAACAATGTCAAACAGGCTCTAACTTGGCTCTGAAACCATTTTATGAGCTCTGTTATGTTTTGTGTTTTTGTTTTGTCTTGTGACGTTGGATTTGGACATTGGTGCTTTATGATGTTTTTCTAGGAAAAATGTCCCATTGGCGAATTCGGGTAGCTGGAGAAACCGAAGAGAAGGGCTTTTCTACAAGGAGATGGGAGGATTTGGACAATGACATATTGGTAAGAATTCTGCAGTCTTTTGACATATTTCAGTTGACTTCAGGCATTGCTCAAGTTTGCAGCTCGTGGCGGTTGGCTTGCTGCGATCCATTGCTTTGGAAAACTCTCGATTTGTCAATGTTGAAATCGAATTTCATCAAAATCCCCTTTGAGCCCTATGTGTATGTTGATGGCCGGTCCGATAAAACCTTGACTCGGTTGTTGAAGATATCCTTGAATCTCAGCAAAGGAAACATTACTTCGCTCATTTTTCACTTCAATCTCTATTTGAGCGACAAGCAGTTGACTTATACTGTGGAAAGGTAAGTCCTTTCTTTGAGCCTGCCTGGGATTTGCTTTTCTAAGTTGTTGTCCAGAAAAACTTCATTTTTACGCTTTTTCCGTTTTGGGGATAGTGTTAGATAGTTATTAGCATCGAGATGCAAAATGTGTTGTTCAAGGCCAAAATATGTGTTATTCTAGGAAAAAGCTTTTTAGGTCAGCAGCTAAGACAACAATCTCAAACAGAGTTTAGCATGATTAAGGATGTTGTTTCCTTTTTTTAGGTCCCCGAGGTTTAAGAGACTCGTGTTGCCAGGATGGAACCGACTAAAAAAGGCTAACATATGCAAGGCGATAAGAATGTGGAGGGATCTCGAGTCATTGACAATGCCTAGCTTAGCGAATCCCCCGTATCTCATTGAGGAAATCGCCAACAATTGTAGAAATTTTAGTGAGTTAAAAGTGATGGGTCCTTTCGAGATTTTCTTCGCTTCTACCCTAGTTGCATACCTTCCGAAACTAAGGGTCCTAACCCTTAGATGCTCGATGATAGTCAAGGATGCTTGGGCCTCATTTTGGACGGTTTGCAACACCTCGAGGTGCTTAACATATCTCATTGCCTATTAGTGGAAGTCTCGCCTCCCCCTGAGTCAAAACGGGTTATTATCAAGAAGCTTGACCAAAGTATCCTAGAGAAAGCCGCTCGGTTGGGAAAATTCTTGACTTGTATGAAAGATAGTTGTGTGATGTGCCAGAGGACAAGAAGTGATGAAGGGCTAATGCGGTGGTATAAGTATGAGGAAGGGCTATGGAAGGATGATGAGGCGAGCTCTCTTGCCCTTTGAATAAGAGCCACGAAACCAACTGACACCTGGTCAAGTGGTATATTTACATGTGGATGATCAGGGATCGAACCTTGATTGCTGCAAAAATTTTAACTTAGTGTACAAGTAATGTGCTTGGATTGCATTCTTTTTCTTGCTAGGCACGGAATAAAATGAATGTTTGGATTGATTTAGCTGCAAATCCATCCAAAAAAGTCTATGGGAGGTAGCTGAAGACTGATCGATGATCGATTGAGTTAACATTAGTAGTTTCGATTGTATCGATAATGTACATATGGCCAGTGCTCTTTGTTGTTGAGGATACTGACTTTTCTTGATTTCCTATGTCAGAAGTAACATATGTATTGTTGTTATTGTGTGATTTGTATTTTGTTGTCATTGTAGAATGCCATATCTTTAGAAAGTGACATTTGAACTGTTTTTTGGGTGCTGATTTGAATGAGTAATTTTCTTAGCATATTTTCATAAGTTTTCTTTTCTGTAAGTTATTTAGAATAAGTTTGGAATTGTTATGCTCGTTCTTTTTACCTGCTTTTATAGAAAAACGATCATTTTAACTAATCCGATAGGAAGAAGAATTTGAATGCCTCACCGGCTGGGGCAGAAAACTGTATTTATATCTGAATATTGTATTAATAATTATTATTGAATTGAATTAAATAAAAAATTAAATAAAATTAATATTCTAAGTATGACAAATTAATTTTTTAACAAAAATATTTGAATAACCTATTCACATTATAAAAAATTGTTAGAGGAGCATTACTATTTAGGCATGGTTATGCTGCTCATTGTCGCTGCTAATAAATATAATATTACTTGAAGCATTCTTCGTATCTTTTTGCTAAAAAAATTGAAGCACCTACACCAGTCTATTGATTTAAGACCGTCACGCTTTTTGAAATGACTGGAGTACCCTCATACCAAATCATTAAATTTTTAATCTGTTTGATGTATTTAAAAAAACAAAAATAAAATCAACTGGGATCTATTGTACTGATTAAAAAAATAGTTCTCGTTTCATCTGAGATGTGAAAAGTATGACAATAATGATAAAATCAATTAATATTAGTCTAATTACTCACCGCTTTGTTGAAAACAATAATTTTATTTGTCATATCTTATAGTGATTTTGTTTTTTTTTTATTTTGTCATCATCATCATTGGATTGAAATTCATCCCATTAATTCAATGATAATTTTGAACAAAGTAAAATTAACTTTGAAAAAAACAAAGTCACCATAACATCCACTTATTCATTATAACAAGAAACAATCATACAAAAGCAAATACCATCTCGGCCTTCATCTTTGAAAATAAAATTGTATATCATTTACCAATCAACAATAAAATGTGAGATAATAGTTACTTTTTTATAGGCTAAGATAATAGCTACTTTAGTTAATAAAAAACCACTAATAACTATTCAAATTTCAACAATTCATATTCCAAACAGTGCTATTAATATATGATAATGAAATCTTTATTTTCCTATAGATGCATATTCCCGGCAACAATATACTGTTTTTTTTTCAATGATGAACAAATATAACCATTCATACCTTATCCTCTAAATATCTATCATATTTTTATTTAAAATTTGTTTTATGAACACGCATGATTCATCAACAACATGTTAGGAGCGTTCGCAAAGTGAGATTTTGGTTAAAAACAATTGCAAGTTTTGCCACTCAAAATTGAAAAATATTATGTATTTTTTTTTGAAGAATTATATAAACCTTGAAGAAGATGAGTTATGTATTCTTTGCCCTATTTTTT
>CAOJBJ010067594.1:0-26255 GCA_948291685.1 Euphorbia celastroides
TGGCACTAGACATCCACATGTGTCCCCAATATATGTTCTTATTCTTTGCCCCACTCGAGAACTGGCGAGTCAATTAGCTGCAGAAGCAAATGCTTTGCTGAAGTACCATGATGGTATAGGTGTGCTGACATTAGTTGGAGGAACTCGTTTCAAGGATGATCAGAAACGCCTGGAATCAGATCCTTGCCAGGTCATCCATCTTTTATTTTCTGATTCAAATCGAGACTCGTTTCATGAAGTTCTTTGTATCATAAGGGAAATAATCCGAACATTATGTAGATAGTTGTTGCAACTCCTGGTAGGCTGCTGGATCACATAGAGAATAGAGGTGGTCTATCTGTGAACTTGATGGCATTGAAGATGCTTATCCTTGATGAAGCTAACCACTTATTAGACCTCGGCTTTCGGAAAGATGTGGAAAAAATAGTTGACTGTTTGCCCCGGCAGAGGCAATCTTTGATGTTCTCTGCTACAATTCCAAAAGAGGTCTGAGATTCCTTGACCCTTTTTTGATGGTATAGATCAGATATTATGCTCCTATATTTGCTAGATTTTATGGTAGTAAGATGTTGAGAAATGTACATGCAGGTCCGCCGTATATCTCAACTTGTATTGAATAGGGAGCATGATTTTGTGGATACTGTAGGCCTGGGCTGTGTAGAAACTCCTGTTAAGGTATGTAGTAAGGTACTTGCTAATGACTGTCGAGGCAGAATTTTTATGCTTGAAGTAATTATGGACTTTCTTAATGCAGGTAAAGCAGTCTTTGGTGGTGGTTCCACTAGAATGGCATTTTCATGTAGTGCATCATATTTTGAAAGAACATATACTGCAAACTCCTGATTACAAGGTGAGTTTCTTGCTTTGGAATTTCATCTCTTTTGGGGGCCTCTTTTCCTGAGGCCTGGATATTGAACTTGTGCACAGATCATTGTTTTCTGCACAACTGGGATGATGACTTCACTCATGTTCACGCTTCTCCGAGAAATGAAACTGAATGTTAGGGAAATCCACTCTAGAAAGCCTCAGTTATATAGAACTCGTGTCTCTGAGGAGTTTAGAGAATCCAAACGGTTAATTCTTGTCACATCTGATGTTTCAGCTCGTGGAATGAATTATCCCGATGTTACCTTGGTCATTCAGGTACATATCAAGGTTACTTCCTGCATGTTTTTTTAGATCTTTAATATGGCAAGTAAACTGGTTATTTTCTTCGTTTTGGTATATCCACTTCATTTATTGTCCTCTTCGATATATTTTGTGTATTGATAATATTTAGGTTGGTATCCCTGCTGACCGGGAGCAATACATACATAGAGTTGGAAGGACAGGGCGTGAAGGCAAAGATGGAGAGGGGATATTACTGCTTGCTCCTTGGGAAGAATATTTCCTTGATGATTTACAAGGCCTCCCTCTTGTTAAACTTTCTCCGCCTTGTATAGACCCCGAAACTAAAATGAAGGTAAATTTCTAACTTATTTATGTCCGCTTCTGCAGATGTATTTTTATATTCAATTTGAGTCCAACTGTCGGGTTTTGGACTTGGAAACAAAAGAATTTTATAAAATATTAGGAGATTATGCACTTTCTCAGGTGGAGGATTCCAAGTATCAAAGAAGCAGCATATCATGCTTGGCTAGGCTATTATAACTCGATCAGGGAAATCGGTAGGGATAAAACCACGCTTGCTGAACTGGGCAGCAAATTTACTGAGTTAATAGGTTTGCAAAAGCCTCCCCCCTTGTTCAGGAAAACAGCAATCAAAATGGGGTTAAAAGACATTCCGGGTATCCGAATCCGAGCATAATAACTCACACCAGGAAGAAATATTTTCTGATTAGCATGTTGAAAAGTGCAGGTGACAACTTGTGTAAATTCTCTTAGTCCTATGTTCTTTTGTCTAATGTTAGAAACAATTTCTTAAGACAATGCGGACTCTATGTATGTTTGAAGTTTAGAGTTCAACAAGACTCTCAGCTTCCATTGTTTTGTTTTTGAAGGACATCATCCTGTAATAATTCAAGTTGTATGATGAAATAGTTATTAAAGATCAAATTCTGCTTTAGTACGAATACATAGGCCCTTTTTCTCGTTGTGAAATTTCTATTATAGTGTTTTTCATACATCCTCGTGAGTGTTAAGACTTAAAAACTTCCTGTCACTGAACCTTTTCACTGATTAGATATTTGAAGTTCATTTGATGCACCTGCCTAAAATTTAGATGGCAGGTTATAACTTATAAGTTGAACAACAGCTAGAGCTTAATGTATTCTCAACATAATGACAAATAACACTAAAACCTTACAAATGTGGGACATAAAAAAATGCGACTTTCCAACTTAAATAAATTAGTGAAATTAAATGTTAGCTAATAAACACATTTTGTATGTTTATAAAAAAAAACACATTTTGTATGGGCAATTATATAATGGATTTGGTCTTTGGAAGATTTCCTGTCATGATTGGTTATTATTGTGCCATGCCTCTCGAGAGATCGAAAGTATGAATTTGGGGTGTGTGGTATGAATCCAACGGGGGGTCCTCCAAATGATGTGGAGGACCCAATCCTTGATATAATTGCTTCATTTTTTACGAGGAGAGTTGGAGAGGTATTTCGATCTAGATGAGATAAATGAAATTTAATCAACTTACACGTTTTTATGAAGTCATATGCTTTCATATTATGCAACATTTAACTTTTTATTAAAAGGGTAAACCTAAAGAACTTATACTATGCTTTCAACCATTTTCAAAAGAGACATGTTGTCAAAATAACATTTTGTGTTTCGAAGTTTTTTCAGAAATAAAAACCTTCATTTTAGAAAATGATGCTACATATGATATTTTGATCTTTTTTAGTAAACCTATATTTAAATCATGTTATTAAAAAACTATTCATACAAAACTGAATAACTTTTTGGAGATTTTTCCTTTTTACAATTCTTTTCATATTGACATCATATTTTAATTATAAATTATAGTTGTATGTCTTAAAAAAATTCATTAGTCTGAAATATGTATTGTATAGTCATTAATAACCTGAAAATTATCATATTGAAATAAATATCATTGCCCATTTTTTTCGACATATTTTCAAAATAGAAATTTTAAACTATACCTTTTTTACAAAACTTTGAAACCACAGGTCATCTTTTTGACCGTTAAAAGAATCTTAGGCCTCCTTTAAAAATTGTTGAAATCACAGGATGAATTTTCAAAAATCACAGGATGAATTTTCAAAATTTACCGTAATTTAAAAAAAATGTGAACAAGTAAAAATTATGTTGTAGAAAATAGTCAGGCAGATATATATTCTCTACACCTTTTATCTCTTGTAAATCATCTCAATAATGCCTCATGATAAAATAGTTAATTCCTATTGATTTGGTTACCTGGTAAACAATTCAACTAAGAACTTAGTGTATTATGGTTCAAAGTACTGGCAAATAAATGGCAGCTAAATCCTATTTAACAATTCCTATTGACTCTAAAGCTCTTTTCCCTTGAATACTGGCAAATAAATGGCAGCTAAATCCTACCAAACTGAGAATTAGGGTTGGTTCAAAGTACCAAATCCTCTGAAATCTTAGTGTATTATGGTTTCCAAATACGAAGAACGAATTCTAAATGTATCCACAAAATATAGCTCTATATATAGCCTAGCATTTGAATGTTAATGCAGCCTAGTGTTTTTGAGTAAGTATGGTTAGCATTTCAGTTCCTATTTCAAGAATAGCAGCTATGTTGCTGATTCTCATTCTTGCTGCTACTAGTCATCTCTCAACTTATCATCATCTTGATAGAAACATAAATGATGAAACCGAGAATATTGAAACAAAAGTGTTGCCCAAAGATTCTTTTAGATGGGTTCCTGGTGGACCAGACCCGATTCACCACCCAAAGGCTCCTATTGTGTTTGGAGCATATAAAACTTTTGGCCATTCTTTCAGAGAATCACCGATCCTATTCACCATTCTGCTCCTTTAACATCTTCTAGTGATATAAAATTAACCAAGTTCATGCTCATTCTCTTAGAGAAGTTCCAGGCGGACCAAACCCTATATGCTCTTTTAGTTCCACATTGATTATATGCTCTTTAACATCCACATTGAAAACATGATTTTGTTTTATATTTTAATGTTATATCACCGAAAAATTTCTTTTTCGAAGGATAAACTCCAATTGTCGCCCCTTACAACCTTGGCGAGGAGTTGGTTTCTTAAATCACTCATACATATTTGAAAGAATAAGAAACTAATGTATGACCTATGTCGACAAATAATTAATAAAAACTAATATTTCGAATAATATATACAGTATGCATAATGCATTTGCTCTTATATACCTCTTAACCTCTAATACTTTTGCGAGGAGTTTATAGCCATTCGTCTATTTAATATATGTATTGGAAAGGAGATCCTTGTTATGATAATACTTCTTTTTTCTACTCAAATTATAATTTGTTACAAAACGGATTGCTTTACTCCAATTATTATACTTTCCCATTCATATTGTTGATTCAAAAGCTTTTCTAAAAGTTTTGCTTGTGTATAGATTTGTAAAATTGAGGTTCGTTTTGTTTGGTGGAAAAATATTATGCTAGAGAAAAATATTAAGCGAAAAAAATAATTTTTATCTAATTATAGTAAAAGTTGAATATATCGAGAATGTTTTTCATGGCTTGTGCTTATTGGGTTAAAAATAAGTCAAAAAGTATGTTACTACTTTTATTTTTGTGGCTTCTAAGCCACAAATAAGCCATGAAAAACACTAAACAAGGGGGCTTATAAGCTGTAAAGTGCATATAAGGAGCTTATAAAATTTGAGAAACACCCCATCCTAAAGTAAGAACACCTCAAAATTACTAAAGAATCCATAAAGGTCTTCGAATCCAACTCAAAAAGTAATCTTTATTAGGGGCTATAGCTATCTTTTTTAATAATAAAACAGACCTCGAAGAGTTTGGGTGTCGAGCCTAAAATTTTTCAACTCCACATTTGAAGATGTACCAATTAAGCTACAGCCAATTGATAGGGGTTATAACTATTTAATAAGTTTGAAAATAAAATATTGATCCCACACTAGTTTATAATTACATGATACAGGTTTCAAAAGTGAATCAACCCAAACAAAAGTATTTTAATATAGATACCAGTAGTTTGTACAAATAATATTTATTTAGTTTATTGCAGTTCAATTAATTCAAAATGATTACACTATCCGACTCCAGTTTAGTTTATCATAAGTCAAGCTTGATTTAGCTTAATTAGTTATCTTCCACTCTCTCTCTCCAAAAACGCCCATCTCCCTCAAGTTTTAGGGTTTTGCAGTTTTCAAGCCACCACCACCGGCTTCGGCTACTCGCCGTCGTCCTCCAAACCGTCTTCATCGACACCAGATCTGTCACCTCCGTTCTCCTTTATATCTCTCCTGCCATTCCTCGACCCAGCTGCCTAGACGCCAGATCCGCCCCACAGACATCAAATCCCTCACCTCCGTTCTCCTCCGTCTCTCTCCTGCTATTCTACGACCCGACTGCCTCCTTTCGCTTTTTTCTTGCTTTTTGTTCAAATAATCTGCACTTATTTGGTTTTAAGTTTCTACTGCAGAATCCTTATCTCCAGTCATAAATCTGCAGCTACATATGTCGGTTTTAATATATTTATCACTGGGATGCACTCCATTAGGCTTCAGTCAAAGATATATATGGATCTTTCACATAAGATGCCCAGATTTACCTCCTCTTAGTAAGATCAGTAGAGATCTACATGGTTGGTTGTCAATATTATGTATGTTGGTGTTTTTTATGAATGAAGATTTTGGAAAATGCCAGTTAGAAGTGGAAGACTACAAGTTTGCAGCGTTTGTCGTATGTTTGTGGGTTTATGTTGTCTCTGTTTACTCTTGCTATATGCAAGCTTTGTGTCACTTGCTTTATGCGGTTTTTGTATCTCGGTTATGGATTTTATCCATGAATCGGCTTTGTACTCCCGGTTATGGTAGTTTGCCATGTATCGGTTTTTAATTAATGTTACATCCTTATTTCTCGAAAAAAAAAAACCCAAAATATTCAAATAAGGAAAAGAAATCCTTGGAAATCAGCAGCCAGTCAGGTTCAATCACAACAAATTTTGTATGTAGTTTAATAATAAAAAGCAAATTCTAATTTAAGTCCTTGCCATCGGATTTCCACTTAATAACCATAAAGCTTTTTAGATTTTCCTAAATATCCCACTATTTATAAATATACATATCGCATTTCAGTTGTAGTACCATTCAAAAAATTTATGTATCTTTTCATGGTAGAGCACCCGTGTATTTGGCTTTGGTTTCACCTTTCTGTGAGAGTTTTTGACTTATGTTTTCTTTTACCAAACAATGTATTTGCTAAGGTTTCCCAAGTATAAAAATTGTTAGTAATTGTGTTTTCTTCAGGTGCCTATTAAATAAATTATAGTTCCATTTGCAGATGTGAGAGATGTTCAAAGATTGCATAATGTTGCCGGCGAAAAATCTCAGTCAATAGATACCTGTAAGCATGTAGAAGAAGTAATTCTTTTTTAACAAGTAGCTTTTGTTTAGATTTTATGTGTTTGGTATCAACTGTTATATCTTTCAAAATTAAGTTTTGTTACAGGGAAAGGGGTTTTGCTTCTTATTTCCTCGTATTTCTCTTCCAAGTCAATCATGGCTACAATTCATAGAATTTATCAAATGATCTTAGAGGCTCTCTTGCTGATCTATTCCTTCCATCGAAAAGATTCCTGCAAAATGATAAAAATGATCGGAGTTTAGTATAGCCAACCCCACTGCTAATAATCATCTCTCGATCTGCAGTGACCTTCAAGGCTTAACAAACATCAACAAGAGAGGAACTTTCTACTACAAAAGCCTGTGTTTTGCCATTAATCTGATGTGTTTTTTTTTAAAAAATATTTAAAAGTTGTATTCTGCATATTGAGTAGTTAAAGATATAGTGATAATTTCAGTACAATAGAATTTATTTATTATTTATGAAGAAAATTGTAAGAGATTTCGTATCTTTATGATAAAATCTCTAAATTGTTGAGCTGAAGCATTTAAATCAGAGGCTAACCTCCTATACCTTTTTAAATATGAATTTGTATACCTCCCGGATTAGGATTCTCTGCAGTAAAATCAGGGTGAAGTAGCAGAGAAAGTGACTCATTGAATAAAATATTAATTTTTATCATTTTCTCAACAAGTCACAATCTTCCATTTTGAAATGAATGGATATGATTGCTCTAACTTCTCTCTATCTTTATTTAATTTCAAAGTCAGAGGATCCAAATCTATACCTCTAATCATACTCTGATGCAAAATAAAAGGTCTTTCAATTTAGATAACATGCATGATTTTGTTCGCCATTAGAGTATTAGCAACAAATCCTTGGACAATGCTCCAATTCAACCATTCTTTTTTTTACAAATAGTTTTTAGAGACGTACGGCTGCATATACAATCTCAAGAGCACTTTGTGCTTACGAAATTATCTTTTGAAGTTATTGGACAACCAAGTTTATCCTTCTATTGTGACAGGAATTAAGCAAATTCGTAGTGCACAAGACTTATGACTAGTTTGGTTCTTTGGAACAACTTCAAATAGAATAGCTCGTCATTTTCGTTCATATTTAAATATTTTTGTTCATTTTAAGACCATAATTAGTCACTCGTGGTGAGTGTAGGGGACATGGTGAAGCGCATGCCCTTATGCCTGTGAGTAAATAATTTTGGAGCAAAGTGCCTCACCAAGAAAAATGAGAAGAAAAAGGTAAATGAGAAAAAAAAATCTCAAGCTCCTTTTCAAAATAATTTTGTTAGCTCAATCGATACACTTACCAATATATAGGTGGAAGGTCTTGGGTTCAAAACTCAGTTTCTTTGAGATTTAATTAATTATACAAAAAAAAGACCGATGTTACAATATATATTTTTGAAGTTTATCCTATAATATATAAACTGTTTCTGAGTTTTCTTTTCAAAAAGTTTTAAAAACTTTTGAAAAATCTACATGAATTTGTGAAAATATGAGGGAGAAAAGATAAGGAAGTGCATACGGAAAATAAAATTTATAAACTATTCATGAATTTTTCTTTCAGAAAATTTTTAAGAGTTTTAAAAAGCTACATGAGTTTGATAATATCTTTATTTTAAATAAATATTCTTGATATATATAACCCAGATTAAAGCTCCAAAATAATTTATTTGTGTTAGTTCCTATTACTAATTTTTTCTTTTTTTTGCCTCCACTGAAATATCTACCCAAATGTTTTACAAGTAAATGCATACATTTAGATTTGGCCTTAATTTTAAGAACTTATTAGGTATAAATTATTTTGTATCCAAGTAAGATTAATGGAGTATAAGTAAATAAAAGGCATGTATAGGGTACTATAAATACCTAAAAGCGTATAAAAGGTAGTGAAGGAAAATTGGTAGTATGAGGTAACTATAATCTGACTACAACATAAGTAAATGGTAAATATAACGTAGCTATATATGAAATAGCTAGAAGGCAATATAAACTAAATATAAGTAACTATATAAAATGATAATGTTGAGAACTATCCCATACTTTACGTCTATATTTTTCTCACTTTTTATAATGGTGTCTCTAGAATAAACACTTTAAAAAGAATTCAATTTAACTCGATAATATTACATAGAAAATTTGCATTTGTCCTTTTACAATGTACTTTTGAAAAATAAGTTCTTTTAAGAATCCAAATATTAAAAGTAACTCATCTAATGCCAAAGTAATAGATTTTTTTCCCTATTGTTAGTTTTCCAACCAGATTTCACCTAATGAAAATAAAAGCTTTTTAGATCTTTCTAGATATTTAGCTTCACTATATACAAGTATATCTCTTCACAGTATGGATTCTAATAGACAACTTTCTATGCAATTGTTTACGTTACAATAAAGAATTATGACTAGAGTTTTCATCACAGTTTTGAAAGTAGCAATTGCGATTTTTATGTCTATTCTTATTGCTAGTACTCATTTGTCTAGCTGTCGCTCCTTAAGCAGAGCCATAAATAACCAAAGTCAGCTAACTAAAACAAGAGCTTCTCAAATTTCTACAAATTCTCCAAGAAAATCTTCTATGCAAACGTCTAGTATGGACAACATGATCAGCCAAGTTTGTGGATATTCTTCCAATTCACAACCTTTAAACATTAGTGAAGATATTCTATATATGGTATTCAATAATGTACTGTATGATAATAGAAATAATTGCAAATTCAAAGTCATTTTTAACAAAATTTATGTATGTCTTGTTTGTTTCTAGCTGTTTGTTTGCTTTCATATTCATTGATCGCTTATTTTCTTATGGTTCGCTGATCTTGATTTTATGATTTATCAATCACATGCCAAAACTATCATTTTAATTCACATTGAGCAATTAGAAGTGCACATATATGTCACTATAAGAGCATCTTTAGTAGCTTGTGTAGTCTAGATCTATGTGTAATGTAGAATAGAAATTTATTTTGATGATATGATCATAGTCTTATAAATGGACAATGTGTATTTATAAGATGAGAATAGTAGATAGTCTATCTGGTTATTATCATCTAATTAATATAGAGATTGTCTACTTGGTTGTCTACATATAAACAATCAAATAGAAATTATCTACAATTAATGATGACACATAGGTCGTGGACAATGGGCTAGACAAACTACTAAAGATGCATTTTCATTTTAATTATCAATTCCTTCCTATGTGTCAAGACTATTAGTAAAATAGACAAACCACTAAAAATGCTCTAAGTTTTGATTGATTACATTAAATTTAACTAACATTAAACTGGACAAACATTGTAACATATTTAAAATATGTTACATTATGTAAAATATCTTCATATTTTTTTCACATTGTGCATTTAGTTTTATAGCATTCTTGATCAATATGATGTAAGCGTGAATAGATATACGTTTATTGGGTCTCAACCTCAATGATTATTGTTTTTTTTTTTTATATAGAGTTATTTTTTCTGGTACACCTTCCAATGTGTTGATGGAAGGTTTTGGGTTCGAAACTCAGCCTCTTTAAGGATTTACTTGTTATTCAAAAAAAAGAGTTATTCTTTTTCTATGCTCTAAAATGACAATTCCTTATTTCTTAAAGAGATAAGCTATTTCTCTTGTTAAGTTTTTTTTTTCCATAAAGTAAAACGCATTACAATTCCAACCTTTTCCCCGTTTCATCCCCCCAAATCCTGTTTACAATAAATTCATTCTTCATTCATTTATCTCATTTCTTCGATCCTAAAAATATTCCTTCAAATTATTCCAATAATATTTATTTATTTATTTAACATCACACTTTCAAAATTACAAAAGAATTTAATTAGAAAAATAGCTATAAGGCAATATAACTTCCATATCAGGTGACATAGCAAATGATAATGATGCCTTTAGAATGAAAACTTTCGAAAGAATTCAATTCAACTTGATCATATTACGTAAAAATTTGTAGTTTCCCTTTTACGATGTGCCATTTAAAAAGTGGATTGCTAAAGACAGTCGAAAATTACTCAATATAGTCAGAGTAAAAGACTAAGATACCTCATTTTTTAACACAGTAAAAATCAAATTAACCAACACGTATGAAAAATTGAGAATATCATACAAATAAAATTATTGCGCTTCTGGTTCATTTTTCACGAATTTCTCTTCTTCTCCGAGCTAAGCTCGTTCATTCTCTCCACATTTTATCATTTTCCAGGTATATTTGATCCGGTTTTTTAAACTTGTTATTCCGTTTGATAGGCTAATTCGCTAATGAGGAAGTTTTATGACTTCTGCTAATTTGCGATTTCATTTTTTTTGTTGCTGGATTTGTCCCTTAGATATCGCTTCGTCTGCCTTAATATGTAAAACTCAGCCATGGAAGGATTTGAAGGTAGAAAACAAAGGAGAATCATTTTCTCTTTCTGTGTATTTGAAAAGATTAGTAAAAGGGATATCCTTATGTTTAGTTTTATCTGACTGAGTTAAGCTGTAACCATTACGCAGCTCATGTTGAGGATGATAAGAAGACTCATTTAAGAGAGTTGTTGAGCGACACTGAACGATGCAAGTCAATGATGGTGTACGATATTCTTAAATAAAAGGGATGAGAGTTGGGTTAATGTAATTTTTATTGTGTTAAAAAATAGAGTATTTTAGACTTTTACTTCAATTATATATATTAAGTAATTCTCGACTGTCTTTTGCACTGCCCTTTAAAAAAAAGTTCCTTTAAGAATCTAAATCCTAAAAGTAACCCCCTAGCTAGGGCTACCAAACTAAAGATTTTTTTTTCTACTGTTACTTTTCCAATGAGATTTCACTTTACGGAAAATAAAAGCTTTTTAGAAATTTTTAGATATTTAGGTTCACGCCATATACAAGTATATATCTTCATAGTATGGATTTTAATAGACAACTTTCTATGCAATTGTTTTTTTTTTCACAACAAAGAATCATGACTAGAATTTCGATCCCAGTTTCAAAGGAAGCAATAGCAATTTTTACATCTATCATTGTTGTCGCTGCTCATTTGACAAGCTCTCGTCCCTTGAACATTGCCATAAATAACCAAAGTGAGCTAACTGAAACGAGAGCTTCGCCAATTTTAACAAATTCTCCGACAAAATCTTCTTTGCAAATGGCTAGTTTGGATGACACAATCGGTCAGTTTCATGGATGTTCTTATAGAAAAATCCCTGGCGGACCTAATCCACTTCACAACGTTTAAACAGTAGTGAAGATTTGCTATGTATGCTATTCAATCATGTATTGTATGATAATAAAATAAGGGTTCATTACAAAAATATACAATGTGTTTGACTCGTTTTTTAAAAGGGATCTATATTATTTTTACTTCAAAACGTGGCGTGTGAGTTTAAAAAGTTAATAACTAATATAAAAAAATAAAGTATTTCATAAAAAAGGTAAACTTATCCACTTTCAACCTTAGTTTTGAAAGTTTTCAAGAATTGTAAATATTTTACAGTTTAAAAATGATAATAAATGTTAAAAAATCATAATAAAATAAATAATTTTTGATTTTTTTTTCAAATCTAGACCTATGTGTTATATTAATGCACTTAATATTAATATATGTTATATTAATCTAGACCTATATGTTATATTAATATACTTCGGACATGCCGGCGATACTTGTGGCCGTTGGCGGAGCTCGGGAGGAGGCAGACGAGGAGATCGGCATAAAGAAAAATGGAGGTGGTCGGAGTAGGGAACGATAGCGGAGGAGGGTCGGAGAACCAATGTTGTGGGTGGTGAGAGGGGTGTTGTGAGAGCTTTTAGTTGTTTGCAAAATTGAAATTGTAAAAGTTGTTATTTGGGTAATTAAAATTTTAGGGTTACATCATCAAGAAAATGGACTTATTTTTCTGGCTATTTTGTTGTACATCCCTTAGAATTTATTAGATAAAAAGGAGCAAAATAATAATTAAAAAGTTGGTGTGATGTATTGGGCTAAATTGAGACAATGGGTTATTTAATTAATTATTAATTGAATTTCAATGGTCGGATGAGGGAAGCATTTAAAAAGTTTGGCTCTTCCTAAAATTTCCCGTAGGTTAGAGTATCTATATATATTACTAAAAACAAATAAATGATGAATGAATTTTTTGTCCTTAGATATTTAAATAAAAATTTAAAATTTAAAAATTATATAATAATAATAATAATAATAATAATTATTATTATTATTATTATTATTATTATTATTATTACTAAAAATACGAAAGCCTTATATTACCATTATACAGTTATATTTTTTTCCAAAATAATTTTTAGAGAATAATAAAATATTTTTAATTTTATAATTAAATGAATTCAAATTTAATAGTTATTTATAAAATTTATCTATTAATAAATACATTTTCTAAATTTACTTTTTTTTATAAATTTAACATTATTACAAATAACATATTCGTGCATCGCACGAGACGATACACTAATTTAGTTAATTTTAGCAATCTTTCACGACTTTATATATTAGACTTGAGTAATACAAAATCTCAATTCTCACACAATTAGCTTCATTCACATTGCAACCACAAGAAGATAAGTGGCTTATAAATATTAATATAGGTTACGGGTAATACCATAAGTAACAGAAAATTATGGAAATAAAATCCATTTTCACATTATCTGAGTTGAGTTCAACCGATTGATCCCCTTATTCCCCACTTTAAGTAATAGTTATCTTATACTGAACCAATCTCGTTTATTACCAAATTGAGTTCCACTTGTTGATATTCAATGTCTTCTGATTCTCTTAGATTTTTATTCAGATTTTTTTGTGCGTGTTGCAAATTGGATTGCAATACACTTCACTTATCCATTCCATTGCTTTTTCCTTTATTATCAAATCCCAGCGATGATTAACATTTCAATTTCATCTTCCAAAGTAACATTAGCTATTATGCTAATTGTAATTCTAGTAGCTAATATTCATCTCTCGAGTTGCCGTCAGCTTCCCAGCAACATTAATGACCAAAGCCTGAAACCAAGTTTGCAAATTTCTGCTGTAAATCCTTCGGGTGACGAGTCTCCATTATTTATGATCGAACAAATTTATGGGCGTTCTTACAGAAGAGTTCCTAGTGGTCCAGATCCTCATCATCACTAAAAAATAGTGGCAACATGTTATGTTCTCTAATTATGTAGACATGTTTGATGATGATAACAATAAAATCTAATTAGTTGCAACATTTGTGCGATTATACGTGTTTGCATTGTGGTATTTTCGCGTAAGTTCCATTTTGCGTGATTTAAATTGTTGAAATTTGTCAAAATGATTGAGACCCAATCCGAGAGTAATTATTTATCAGATATTTCTTAATTATCTTCATAATCTTTACTAAAAAGAATAAAATTGCAGCATGTCGTGGTAAAATTTCAACATATTTTGGTCTTGCTCTAGCTCGCCTAGCGTGGGTTGGGCTTGAACATAAGTAAGAAATGGCTTAGCTCTAGTTAGATGGGGTATTACCGTTAAAGTCTCAAAAGCCGGGGAAGTTTAGTAATAGACTTAGGCAAATCACAAAAATACAAGAAAACAGGCGTAATCTATAAACCATACCCAACTAGGGATGGTAATGGGTACCCATTAAACGGGTACCCGCGGGTATCCAATCCGATAAAAACCCTATAGGGTAGTCCTGACTACCCTATAGGGTTTGGGACGGGTTTGTGTTTTTATATCAATACCCGTGACGGGTTTGGGATTAACCCCTCGGGTACCCGATACCCGAACCCGTGTGTGTGTATATATATATATATATATATATATAGAAACCTAATAACATAACCCACATAATTTTATTATATATATATATATATATATATATATATATATATATATATATATATATGTGTGTGTGTATTAATGTTTATTTAATTAATTATATTAATTATATTTATAGGTTTAATTAATTAATTTGTTTAAATGGGTACCTGCGGATATTCCTATTAGGGTTTGGGACGGGTTTGGTATGGGTAGGGATGATTTTTGCGAGTACCTGACCCGTTGCCATCCCTAAATTGGTAACTGCTCATTATATTAGCGTTAGCATTTTTATGCCTCAGGTTGTTTGAATGTTCAGTGTATGAGCTGCTTTTATCACATGATCAAGTCCTTGTTAAAAGTTTCATTTGTGCTTGGATGCTCATTAATATATACATACTACCAGGGAATTGCGAGGAATGTAGGTTTTTTCAAAAATTGTTGGATAAACTTCAAAATCTTGAAATTTCACTTATTTGGAAAAAGAGTTTTAAGGTTTTTTTTGATAAAAAGGTTTCGGAGGTTTCAAAATTTTTGTAAATAAAGGATTTTTAATGTTAAATTATATTTAAAAAGTGGTTAATCTCATTTATTTTCCAATGAATTTTTGTGGGATGATTAATAAAAGTATAATAAACAATATAAATAAATTTTTATAATTTTTTAAATAGTTTAGATATTTTTATAATTAAATTGTGATTCTGAATTTCAAAAATTTATAAAAATAAAAGAATCATCCGAAAAATATTCGAAGATAATATTTACTTACTAAGACATTAAATTATTTAAAATAATTAATGTAATACCACTTTTTTCGAAATAGAATACCCTATTTAAAAAAATTTTGAAACCTTGAGATCTCTTTTACCAAAAATATTCTTCAGGAGCCCTTTTGCAAATGTGTGAAATCTCATGGTATTTTTTAAAGTTTATCCAAAATTATTTAAACCACTATTCTTTATTAATTTTGATTAGATTTGTATGTTGGTGCCTTTATCAGCCATTCCATACATTGTTTACTTTGTTTTGTATTTATATTGTAAGTGTTGATTTTTTTTATAAAGCGTCGTAGAGTTTAATGTTCTTTGAAATTATATTCATGTTGCTAGATATGTAACATAATATTAAGAGTGAATAGGAAAAACGCATCAAAAGTAATATCACATGTTGCTCCAAGTAAAAAATACATATGGTTGTAGAAAAGCAGGGCCCTTGTATGGGAAACCGGCGGCTCTGAACAATCCAATTGATAAGCGTAGGTTTTGGTTTATTAAAGCCGCACAAAACATTTGACTTGCTCTTCTGTACAGTGATTGTTCTCTTCTTCTGTTCGATTTCAACCTTTGACCAACCTCAACTCCATTTCAAACCACCTTCTTTCTCATGCCTTTCAACTACCCCCAAGGCCCTCGGCTCCGCGATTCCCTCTCCCAGTGATCCCAAAACCCCCCGAATCATGGCCGTCAATGCCAAGAAATCTGCTGAGGCCGCTATTGAGGCTATTGGTTCCGGTTATGACCTAACCATGGACTTGCGCCTCAAGTACTGCAAGCGGAATCCCTCCAAATTGATTCTCATGGACGATGATCAGCTCAGAAGTATTTCTATCCCTGGCGGCTTCTCTATTCCCAATGTTCCTAAGTCTATTAGATGTGATAAAGGCGAACGCGTCAGGTTCAGCTCTGATGTCCTCTCTTTTCAGAAGGTTATTTTCCTTCCTTCTCTGCTAATTTATAATTGTTGTTTTTTGATTGAGTAATTTGCCTAATTTTGTACCTCTAGCTAATTGAGAAAGAAGTTGTAAAAGCACAGACAATATTGTAAGCTAGTTGGATGACTTCAACTTCAAAGCTACGTGACTACTATGTTTGTATCACTTAAAAATTGGATCGTATATTTTGAATCATGGTAAATTTGGCCTTTGGTGATGAGTGCTTAGTACAATGGATAACGTTTTCGTCGAACAATAAGCTAGACTCAAAATCATATCTTGGGAACTAAAAGAATTCAAAAGTTCATTGGAAATTTGGATACTTGGGTACATCTAATGCTAACTTGTGGCAGCAAAAATGTGGTAAAACACAAACTTGTTGTAAACAAGTAGAATACTTTGATATGTAACTCAATGGTAAGTCTTAATGGGAACTGATTGATATACTGGGCGGAGTGTTAACAATTAAAATAACAATTTTGATTATGTAGGAATGGTTGAGGTATTCTGATTTTCATCTTGTATGCCACTTCTCGTTGCTTCCTCTTTTTTTCCACATAATTTTTATTTGCTGTCAACTGTTTTTTCCATTGTTCATAATTGCAACTCGCAAGAGCATATAGCTTATCTTGCTTTATTGTATCAAATATCAGCAGAACACGTATTTTGTTTTTAGCCTATAAAGCTTCTTCACTCAATCATAAAAGGACATTTAGTTTAGCAAATTCACTTTAAAATTATGTGATAAAGTTCTAGTCTAACACTAGCTGCCGCAACTTGGTGGGATTTGAATGAACCGTAAGCTCCTTGGATGGCAATGTGTTATTTGAAAGAGATAAGTTTATTAACTAAAGTTACGTATTCATGTTATCCTTCTAAACTTATTTTCCTTTAAGCCTCCTCAGGCAATTTCTTATTTTATCCACCTTTTTGTTTCTGTCATACGTCAGTGTGATCTATTATTCAGTCTTCATAAGGGCATTAAAATGCTTCTTTGTTTGACACAACAAATATTGTTTGTAATTTAATTTTATTTTCTTGAGTTTTATTAAGATTTTTGACTTTCATACTAACAGCCACTAGCAACCAAACCTTTTATCCCATGCTTGGTGGGGTCGGCTTTATGTACCATTTGATCCTATGAAGCTCTATTCAAAGCCATTTTCTCATCGATTTCAAGTAATCACATATCTTCTTCCAATGTAATCATAAGTTTGTCTCTCCCGTACTCTTACTACCTACCCTTAAGTTCTTGCACTTCCTAACTTGAGCATTTTTTGGTCTTCACAGCACAATTCCATGTCATCTTAATTATTCTTCTCTACTGTTGCTCAACATATGCCATGCTAGTCTTTTGTCAAATGCACTTGTTTCTTATTCAATGTATTGTTATACGACCGTCCATACATCTAAACACCATCAGTTATGCAACACACATCTTCTGAATATGTTGCACTTTGTCGCCCAACATTCGCTCCAATATAGAATGACTAAATTAGCCATAAACCAGTAAATTTTCCTTTCAGTTTAAATGGTATCTCTTTGCCACACAAAACTCCTGTAGAAGTTCTCTATTTCAACCGTCGTACAATGATATTATGAATTACGTCTTCGTCAATTATTCCATCCTCTTTAAATATAGAACGTAGATACCTAAAACATTAGCACTGTGACACATTCATATCACATAGTTTTACTTCTCCTTCATCTCCCTTAGGCTGAACCTACTGTACATATAATATCTTTTACATCTATTTAACTTGAAACTTTTACTATTTGTCTCATCAATCAATGCGATGTCATATTAAAACAATGTGCACCACGGGATATCATCTTGTATCTTGATTGTTAATTCAACCTTAACTAAAGCAAAAAGATACGAGCTTCTAGCGGTGCCTTGGTATAATCCTAAAGTTATGGGGACCTCCTCTATCGCTTGTCCTCAAGTTTCAACACTTGTTACTGCCCATACCAAGTTATTATACTTAACATGAATGACCTTTCTCTCCAGTGTCAACCATTTTATCTTCCTCAGTGCTCTATTATAAGCTTTCTCTATGTTCTTGACTTTCATTGCATATTATATTTGAATTTTAATATGAATATATAGTTCGAAACATGCTTGATTGTCCGACTTTAGAAAAAGCTACACTTTCATAACAAGAGAAGTCATTTTCATGATGATGGCATTACTCATATTCTGATTTGGGCATGAAGATTTCTATGTAAACCTTTGATAGGTTTTCTATGAAAATTAGAATTTAGAAAACAAGATCATTGTTCAAAAGATAACTGTAAGTTGTTTTATTCTTATAGAAAGGAAAAAATTTGTTAATCCCAGCAAACTTATTATCGTACCTAGTGTAACCTAATGTATCTTTTCTTAAATCTAATCAAATGGTCAATTGGACTTCATCAGCTTATTATCTAGTTTTCATGATCTCAGCTGGCATGTGGATATAAGAGATCCAGTAAATTTTTAATTGTGATCTATGAATTGACAAATATGGAAATTACTTGTGTGTTCTTTTGGCTACTCATAGTTGTCAACTATGTGAGTGTTGGCTGATGAGTCATTTTTCATTGGCCTATCATATGGTTTAAGTTAGTGGAGATGGGGGCATTTGCACATGGGGTTCTTATCACTATCAGCATTAAAGTATCTTCTGATAATTTACTCTCTAAGCAAATCAGTTGTATTACATTGAAGTCTTCAATTATTGTGGCATTTTCCTAGTGGCTAGGGCATGCTTTCTTATATATCCTAAATTTGTCGAAAACACCAGTCGTCACTAGTGAGCATCCTTTCTCATACTTTTCTGGGAAAAAATTACTTTGCAAGTAAGCAAGCAATTAAATTTATTGGATAATTTAACCTGTATGGGTATATGTGTACTTTATAAGTGTCAATTCAATATTGGGCATGATTTTATGAATTCAGAGCTACCTGCAATATTGGTTTGTTTTAAATGCAATTCGCTCTCAGGCTCACACCTTTTATTCTTCACTTCACATCCCTGCCCTTCCCTTCTTTGGTTGTAGATGTCTGAGCAGTTTAACCAGGAACTCTCTCTTTCTGGAAAAATTCCGCCGGGACATTTCAATGCTGCATTTGATTTCACAGGAGGTTGGCAGAAAGATGCTGCCTACACAAAAGCTCTTGCCTTTGATGGTGTTTTTGTCACACTTTACTCAATTGCATTAGAGAAATCCCAAGTAGCATTGTCTGATCATATTAAAGAAGCTGTCCCTTCAACATGGGAGCCTGCTGCATTGGCAAGGTGAGATTCCAGGCTTTTGGGAAATGTTCAAAGAACTTTCAATTGCTTTCACCTTACCTTATTATTTTGATATTGTAATCTGCAACTACTTTATTGGATTTCTAATGTTTTTGTCCTGGGGCTAGATGTTGCATTTTTATCGATGACTGGTAGTCTGGTACATAGTTTTCGCTTGCGGTGTGTATATTTTGTTTTCCTTTCACCAATATTGTTCACTGGTTTCTTTTGAGCCACTGTGCTTCTGTGGAAGGATATTGTTGGCAATAATATTTACGAACGCAATGTGATTTATCTATTGCAGTTTATTACACCCGAGTAGTATTACTAGATGAGTCAAACAAGATTTAGATACGGTTACTCTAAGGTCTTATTCTGTTAAATGTCAATGAGGAAGAATTTTCCAGTTCTTTTCATTGCTTAATTTTTCTTTTTAGGAAAAGATCCTTCCAACAAATTATAAATAGCTTTAGGACTAAATCTTAAATTAGAGAAAATCTAATCAGTGACTTGGGAGCTTTTTTCCACTTTTCTGGCATTCCAACCATCCTGCTTCAGGTGCTGCAGAAATTACTTGTCCGGTCCATGCTCCAAAGTGAACTACACCTTGGTTGGGGTGCTTTCATGAAGGTGCCTGCTAGGCAAGCGATTTACACCTAGAAAAGTGTACTTGTGTTGAAAAACTTATATTTTCAACAATTTGCAGATTTATACTTGCTATTTGGAGAATGATATACTGATTTTAATTAACTCTGATGGTATCTCATGCTGCACCTACTATATTTCCTTTGTTTCTCTCTTAGCCCTCCCTGTGGATCCATTAATATTAAATGCTTATGCATATTTGCAGTTTCCATTTTTTATTTATTTTTGTCACCTTGTTTCAAGAAACTCGTCTTTGATAGTAGTCTTAGCTAATTCACAAAAAAGATCTACTGGCTAATAGAAGTTCCAAAGTATGACCAATAGACTTTAAATGATTGATTCTAATCAATTTTTCATTTGACCTATCTTGCTCATATTTTAATGTATTTGGCATGTTCAATTTTTTATGTCTGCAAACTAATACTACAATATCAATGCGAATGTACTGTGATTACATGAATGTATAAAAACTAAATAAAATGGTCTACAATTGGCATAGCTTTAAAATACAATAACCATGTTAAATTTGTTATTTTTTCTTTTAATTTATTGCTTTGAATTTATGTTGGGTTTGAATTGGGTTGGCTATTGTATTTCATTCACGCGATGATAAAATATTTGAACATTTTGTACTATCTTTCGATAGATTTGGATTTTTAAAATCACTAAATTATATGGCAAAAGCATTTTTCAAATGTATAATTTTGTTTCTTACTTCGATATAGTTTTAGATATTTAGTGTTGATTCTAAACTATTTCATATTTATTGTAGCAATAGTTTATAATGATTTATGTTATACAAAATTTAACAGTATTTTTGTTTTTTAAGTTGAATTGTTGACACTTCCAGAATGAGGGCATATTTTTTTAATGTCACTGTCCCTCAATTAAAAATACTTTTTAACACTTTTTACAGTACATTATTTGAGAGTTAGTTTGAATAATTTTCCTATAAAAGTTAATTATCACGTATCAAATCCCAACTTTCTTAAGGAAATGTATTTGTTATGATTGAGAAGCACTGCATGTTAGATTTAAATGATGTGCATGTGTAAATAGTTGATTTAGGGAAAAAAAATAGTTCTTGGCAAATTATTGCTAGAAAGATGGCATGCAGCTGACTCTCATTCATGAAATCTATGTTCATAATTTAGGAAAAGGTATATAAATTATCTAGAGCCCATTGTTTGTGTTTATTTCAAATTCAGCAGTGCTAATCCAACAATTAATGAATGAACCATATGTAACAACGAAATTATAAGAATTCCATGTTGTTCCAAGTGCTTGGTAAATACATAAAACCAACTTATCCTTATAATGGAATGTAGGAGTTATTGCATCTTTTTTTTTTTTTGATTTTCCTAGTGCTGAAAATCATTTTTGTTTATGAATCTATAATATTGTGCACATTTATCAACAACATTAGATATAATGGCTGCTGATTCTCAGGTTTATAGAGAGGTTTGGGACTCATGTGGTTGTTGGTGTCAAACTGGGGGGAAAAGATGTAGTTTATTTGAAGCAGCAGCACTCGTCACCACTTGAACCAGTTGATGTGCAAAAGCAGTTAAAGGACGTGGCTGACAAGATCTTTGTTGATGGAATTGGACACAATATTATGAATTGTAATAACCTTAATGAGACAGAAAAGGTTTGCAAGATTTACTGTTTGGAATTTTTGTTTTAAATGAGATCTGAGTGATAAGAGATATTCATCCGCTCAACAGTGGAAATGTACAGTTTGAAATATAAAAATATGCGTACAGTCATTGTTTTACTTTTTGTTCCAGTTTTTCATGGAGCAAAGGCTCTCAATCTCAGACACAATGCCATCCAGCTCTTATTCCAACGAAGAAGTAAGCTATAAAATCATACTAATACTTTAGTACCAATCCAACTTGGCATGTTTTTCATTTTTTTCTGCAGAAGCTCGTAGTTAAACTTATTTTTTTATATAATTTTTGCAGTTTCTATGACCACCTCAAATTTACCTCAAGAAATTTATGTTTTCTGTGTGTCCCCTCGCAGGAAATTAAGTTCATACATAAGAGGAAAGGCGGGTCAAACAAAATGCTGAATCATAGTGACTGGTGTCACACTGTTCAGCTTGAACCTGATGTTATCTCAATGTCATTTGTTCCAATCATATCTCTTTTAAGTGGAATAAATGGAAGTGGATATTTGACGCATGCTATCAATCTGTACATACGTTGTAAGTTAATATCCTCTTATTTGCATGCATATTAAAGTTTCATAGTACATAAAAACCAGCCATTGTGTACTTGTGCAGAAACATATGCTGGCCCTTTATAATGGCCTATAAAATGTGTGTCAAAGATGTAAAATTATGGTATTAAGATACTCAATTTGCAATAATTGTTTCTAATTAGCCTTCCATGTTGACATGAAGAGCCCTCCCAATAGGTATCTAATATTCATATAATAGGCTTAGGAAGGTATCTAATATTCTTATGTGGCTCCCTTTGTCAAGTTGTGAAAAAACGAGTTACTTTTTACATGGCTATTGCAATGAGAAGCCTGGTGAAGGGGAGCCTTGGAACAACATTGTAGTTGCGTTTGTGTGACCAATCAACCGCTGACATGTGTGTCATGGTTGGTTGCCTACAATTGATTACTTGGGGTACAGCTCTTCCTGAAGCCCACACGAGCTCCAAATGCTTCGTGCACCAGGCTTCCCTTTTGATGAGATGCCTGCTAGAGCATATCTACCATGTTGTTTCACAGAACAATACCTTTTTATTGATTTTTTTTAATAAAGGGAGTATAGAAGCATCATAAGATCATTAATGAAAATTCAAGAGTTCATTATTTGCCCTACCTTAATATGATTGAAAATAGATCCCTTAATGTTGGATAAGGCTTTGCATATATTTTGTAATTGAAAAAAAAAACAGAATGAGATAGATGTCTGATGAAGTTATCTATCAGCTTGCAAATCGCTGATGTGGAATAGAATTTAGAGTGGATAATTAATGTCTGTAGTTTGTACCTTACTATAATTGAATGTAGATTCCTTAGCGCTAGATTATAGGTGGATATATTTTCCAACTGGTGCTGTTGAAGAAAAAACCATAGTTTATTTTGACAAGATATCATAGCTTTTTGAGACAATAAGAGAACATTGTCCCTTGAATGAACTTGGTGTTTCCTCTCTACCAAATGCTTTGCGCGACCTTATCAAAGTATTTGCTTCTAACAGTAGTGAAAACTAAAATGGGATTTTCTTTTTCATATTTTCACATTTGCCTAATTGTTGTGGAATTATGTAATTGAACATCTAGAGCTCAAATAAAGTAAAAATATTTGAGAAGAGAGGAATTGAAGGAAAAAATGTAGATGAGCTATCGAGTTTTAGTTGAAACATTCAATAGTTTTGCTTTATTTTATATCAGACTACATATTCACATATTGTCTCTAATTTAATTATCCTTCGTCCACAGTGGATTTCATTGCGTCAAATTGTGAAATCTGCAATTTTGATATTCAGCTGTCTGTAAAATACCATTTTGAATTGTTTCGTGGTTTCAGATAAGCCGCCGATTGATGAGTTAGTTCAGTTTCTAGAATTTCAGCTTCCAAAGCAGTGGGCACCTGTATTTGGTGAGCTTCCCCTTGGCCCAGATAGAAAGGAACAAGCAAATGCATCTTTGCAGTTCAGTTTCATGGGCCCTAAACTCTATGTCAATACAACTCTGGTAATACTGTCTTCTGGATCTTTTATTTTCTGCTTTCTTCTTTTCTAGTTTCGTCTGAAGTCTTTTTCCATCCCTTTTCATAATTTAGTATTTCAGTTTACAAAAGTGTGATATTTCATCAGTAGCAATTATGTAATGATATCTCTTTTACAAGTAGCAATTATAAAATTATCTCTTTTATAGTCAAGACTGAATGAAACACAAATAATTGGAGGGAATATTTTAAAACTGTCCCCTGAACTGCAACTCACCTATAGTCTGAGGTTTGCTTGACTTCGGGAGCTAAACTTCTATATATATTGTTCTAAAATTGGACCTTAGGTTTAGGGGTTGTTCCTCATGGCTTAAAAGAACCTTATTATGAGGGGTTTTTTTACGTTAGAATCAGCTTTGTTTAGTGTTTCTGATGACTTATTTTTACCTTAAAAGATATAAATATAAAAGTATTAGCTACATTTTACCTTATTTTTAGCTTAAAAGTTAAAAACCAAAAGCCATGAGAAACACCTCCTTAATGATACTTATAAGACAAGGAAAACTAATACTGTTTGCTCGAGTTATAACAGTGATGTCAGTTTGAAAGCTAGTTCTATTTCTAGATACACTCTCCTATCACTTCTGAGACTACCTAATTTATTGTTCTCTTCAATTAATTCTCAGCAATTATTGACGTCTGCTGATGTTATGAACGTTTACTGTCTGATGCATGCCATTTCATTTTGTTTGGTCATTTATCCCTCTGACAACTTTTTTTTTTGCTTAGGACAGTTCAGGTTTGACTTTTTGTGTATGCAGCATACCTTTATTAGGAAAGGGACACCTAAAATATTCTTAATCAATCTCAAATGGACTAATTGGGAGCTTCCGAGCTTGCTGTTTACTCTACAAGATTTCATTATCACTATTGCACAGTTAGAACCTCACTGAGATGTCATAGGTTCAGAATCTTTTACTAGTTTCATGAAAATTGGCCTGAAAAAAAACGTGTTCTTCCAAGTGTGTTGGGTAATACCTACCATCATTTTATATTGTCCAAACTGTTGCTTTACATATTTCTTATTGAACAATGTGATAGGTTGATGTGGGGCTGAAGCCAGTAACTGGACTTAGGCTATATCTGGAAGGCAAAAGAAACAACTGCTTAGCTATTCATCTGCAGCATCTTTCCTCAATGCCAAAGACTTTCCAACTTCAACAGATGGGCAACTTGCCTGTCTCATCTTCTGAGCGCGGTTACTATGAAAAGGTCCAATGGAAAAGTTTCTCCCACATTTACACAGCCCCTGTTGAAAGCAACGACGATCTCGCCATAGTAACCGGGGCTGAATTTGAAGTTGGAGACTCGGGTTTGAAAAAAGTTCTGTTCTTAAGGCTCCACTTCTCCAAAATTATAGGTGCAGTTGCCCTAACAAAAACCGAATGGGATGGCTCCCCGGTATCAGCACAGAAATCAGGGATAATTTCGTCATTTATCAGCGGTCGTTTCTCGACCACTCAGAAACCGCCACCTAAGCAACCGGAGGTGCACATGAACTCGGCTGTGTACCCCGGGGGTCCCCCTGTTGCTGCCCAAGCCCCTAAAATGTTGAAGTTTGTTGATACAACTGAGATGACCCGGGGACCCCAAGACTCCCCGGGTTACTGGGTTGTGTCAGGGGCTAAGCTTAATGTTGATAATGGAAAAATATCTCTTCGGGTTAAGTATTCGCTGTTCCAGCTTATCTTGCCCGATGAAGATGTTTAGTTGTGTGTGATTTGCTTGAATTGGTTGAACCCTTGAAGAGAATGTGAAGCAAATGGATGATCTCTTGCAGTTGGACAATGATTCAAGGATGACGATTTAATGTATATAAAGACACTCTTCCGGTGTGTAATTTTTACTCTAATCTGCTGTATAATTTGCAAATATTCGACGTTCTAGAATGTATTGAGAAAGTTTGAGGTGAAATTGCGAATAACAACATTATCTGCTTGTATTGAAGAGAGGTTGCAGCTGAGATGGTGTTATTCTAATAGCAAATAGGTAAATGTTATTTTCGACTATCAAATCACTATCTGTACTTGGTTGTGTGGTAATAATATGGGTGAGTTGTAAAAATATATCAATTTAACTTTTGATTGTAAAAAAATGGTCATTAAAACAAACTAATGACATAAAATGTCCAAACAACTAAATTAATATTACCAAACACTCTAAAAGAAAAATATTTGCATGGTATACGTTGTAGTTACATATGCATTACATACTTATTACATATGCATTACATATGCATTACATTTACACTACATTTGCATTACATATAATTCCGAACTGGTTGAAAACTCATCTGATTATACATTGATTGCAATAAATGTCCAATACATATCCATTACATGTAACTTACAAAAATCCGAAAATAATTTAATACAAAAAACAATTAATATCTCATACGCATCCCTTTTACATACGAGTTACATAACCATTACATATTCAATACATATACATTACATAGTCCTTACATACTGGATAAGCATTTTATCAAACACCTTGTGTGCGAGGTATCATTTCACATTGAATAATTTGTTCATCTTCA
>CAOJBJ010067904.1:0-11207 GCA_948291685.1 Euphorbia celastroides
CATGTTGTAGTTATATGATTTTGGTATTGTAAAAGAATGATAAGTTATGTGTAATATATGAATAAGAGTTTTGTTTAAAAAAAATTTACAGACTTTTCTATACTTATTAAAAGGTATAAGAAGGTATAAGGGTGTTACAAAAGAGATCTGAGAGACGGAAAAAGGGGAGAAGAGCAGCTGAAAGTCTGAACTTATTAGGATTAGGCTCTAATTTTTCTAATATATTTATACGGGTTCGGGTATCGGGTACCCAGGGGGTCAATCCTGAATCCGTCCCAAACCCGTCACGGGTATTGAATAAAAACCCAAAACCGTGCAAAACCCTAATAGGACTACCCTATAGGATTTTTATCGGGTCGGATATCCGTGGGTACCCGTTTAACGGGTACCCATTGTCATCCCTAACTAAGATATGTATATCATAACCATCAAACTTATTCTAAAGCATATAATGAACAAATAACTTAATTTAAATCCAACTCACCCTGTTAATCATGAGTACTTAAATTATTGATATATGGACTGTATTTTTGTTATTTTCTCATGAAAAAACTATAAAGCATATTCAGAATCAACCAGATTCTTTCCCATGTGGTGGTTTTGATGTATAATTGCATTCATAAACTCAAGATTCTCAATCAATTAATTCTTATCCAATACATGTAGCCATTTTGCGCTCACAAAGATCAAATATTTAATATTTACACTAATAAAAACCTGAATTGATTCAATATAATATTAATCACAGCTGCCAGCATCTCGGCTAATCATTGATACGATTTTCGCAATGTTTAACTATATCCATTAATCCACACAGACTGTCCAAAATAAGCTACAAATATTAAAAAAATGATAGGCAACAAATGTCCATTTCTGGTTACTCTCATATTATCTATCTTGGAATTAGAACGAACAATAATTTAAATCTGAATGTACAACTCCCAATGGTGCAGGAGGATGTCATGTGATTAATTAGGTTAATTTTACTTTTTAACTAAAACTGAAAATGGAATTGAATTGAGAAAATAGAATATACTAATTGGGTGCTTTTTATAAAACTGAGAATGGAGAGGGATTATTGGAGTTTACAGCTAAGATAGTGGGATGTTACTTAAAATTTTAAGAGTTATGAAGAAAAACAAAAAAGCAGAAACATAATGGCTAAGCTGGACGATAATGTAGTACATTGGTTTTGTCCATTCATTGTGTTGTTTTAGTATTTTGCAATATTCCAGTTCATTCCTATTTTGCAACCTTGCTTGACTTTTTTTGGAACCATAAATACAATAAAACCATCCCTACTACAAAATCAGAATATTAAATCTGGTTAAAATGTCCGCTTTCAATGAACTAATCCTCAACTTTGTTCAAAAAAAAAAACTTTTACATTTTTTTGAATAATAAAAAAACTTTTACATATATAATATACAGTTGATTTTTAACAGTCTACCTTAAATGAAATTGGGTTGAAACATATGTTTCTTGTCTAATATTTTTTGGCAAGTCTTCTCTAAAGCCTAGTCTTATGTATGTCTAATCTTCTTTCCAGAAACAAATTTTTACCAGTCCAAAAATACGAATCGAGCTCCTTTTTTTTTAAATATTTAATAAATTCTTGAAGAGGTTGAGTTTCGATTCCAAGACCTCGATCCCACTTTCACATTGAAAGGTACCAAGATCTTTCTTATGTCTAACATGTTCAGCCTCTATCTCACGCAGAGACCGTGATGATCGGAGTTGACGATGTTGCATCTGTTTTTGTGAGTGAAAATGCATATAACATAAATTCATCTAACAAATATAAATCACATATATACAAAGTTTCAGACTCTATCTAGTTTCAATGTGAGATTTATGAAAATTATTTGGATTCATGTTAAAACAGATATAAATCACATATACAAGTAACATTTAAAGGGTTTTCTGATAGCTTGCGTTTATTGGCGTATTTTCTAATAAACAACTTTTATGAAAAGTAGATATCAGTAACTTTTATCTTTTTAGCTTATAAGTTGTTTTTAAGTAAAAAAATAAGTCATGAGAAACATTTTATTCACTAATTTATAAGTTAAAATTGACTTATATAATATTTAATTACTTTTCTAATATTTATATATATATAAAAAAATAGTTAATTACATTTTTTCTCTTAAATATTTAATTAAAATTTTAAATATTATTATCAAATATTAATTAACATATAAAAAAATTATTTTTTTCAAAACAATTTCTAGATAATCATAAAATATTTTTAATTCAAATTTTACAATTATCTATGAAATTTATCTATTAACGAATATATATCTTTTATATTTATTTCTTTATAAATTGAATATACTCATAAATGACCTATTCATGCATCGCACGGGGCACTACACTAGTAAACTTCTTATAAGCCATAGGTTAAAGGACACAAGCTATGAGAAACACACTTTTATTGTAAGATTTAGCTATTCACTTCTATATGATGTAATGAAAATGAAGAAGTAAGTTGATATGAAAATAACATATCTTATTATAAAGTGTGTGGCGAGTGAATGCTTGGATATATTTATAATACCAGATTTTAAGGTGATTTCTTTTGTTTTCTTTTTGTAAAATATATCTATTTTGTTTTTCTTTGTCATCATAGGAGTGTGCTTCATTTTAGATGGGTGGTTTTCACCATATAATTTAATACTGAAGTGAGGAAAATAATATTTAATTTTTTTGTAAACAAAATACAGATGACCTACACCTTGAAATATAAATGAAAGGAAACATTTTTTCCAATTATAAATTGATAATTTTATATTATTTATTAAGCTATCACGTTCATATAAGATGTAAATATAAAAGTAAAAAGCATAAATTTTTAAATTTTTGAAATAAATACAAAGGGAATTAAGATTTATATCAAATGTTTTTACGATCATATTTATATTTATTCGGACTATACATTTAATTGTAGTGGATGAATCGCATAATCAAAGTGTTTTACATTCACAAAAGTTAAATATAAACTTTTACTTAAATATACTAAACCGCTTAATACTTATTAGTGACACCTGCTCGTTTTTTTTAATTCTCTTATTAACATAGCCTTGTTTGTGTATCCAATCAACTCAGCTATTTTTTCTCTTTATATGTAACATATGTTTCATTACCAAACGTTTATACATGAATAATTATGGTTCTAGTGAAAAAGGGTCGTTAATATGGACCCACATAAAGGTCAAACCCCCACCCACATGCCATGTGCACTACTAATGTATATCCTAAACTTTATAATAAAATGTTATAAATATCCGCAATTAATATTCTTTTCATATATCTTCACCCATTTCCTTGCTTCCACGTATTTGATTACCAACTCTTATATATATATATATTTGAATAATCCAACTCTTACATTCTTATAATATATTTTTCGAAACCATTAGGTGTCACGCTTAGAGCAACCCCATTTTAGGTTTATCTCTCTACTGTTGCATCTTTCTCATTGACCCCATTTAATATTGTTGTCCTAGTTATTATACAAAACTTTTTCTTACTTCTTTTTAAAATATATATTTGGATTTTAAACTACACATTTAACTTACTAATTAATTAAATTTGTTGACAACACTTTTCCAAAATCAATACCTACTACTTATATAAAAAGCTTAAAAATATAGTTTTTAAAAAAAATATTCTATGAAAAGAATTCCAAATTGATTCTTATCGAAAAAATAAATAAAAATCACCAGTTAAGTGTACATCATCCAATGTCTTGGTGGAAGGTTCTTGATTTAGTATTCTGTCTCTTCCCAGGTTCTAAATTATTTAAAAAAAATTGAAAATCTTTTAAAAATATCTTATTTTTTCATGAATAAAAATGTCGTTTGCTCATATATAGTTGAACTTCGACTTGATAATTGTAGAGATTAGCAGTTGAAGCCTTGTCCATTTTGGTCCAATCCAGATAAAGATTTTTAAATTTTCTGGTAAAATGTTTAAGGATTAATACTAATTTGAACTAACTATCTTATCCTCGTGACGTTATCAATTGTAATAAAGAATGCAATATTTTTGTCGTACAACGAGTAGAAAGAAATGCCCCTACTATCGGACTATAGCCAGGGTAACAATAGGAAACGTTCAGGTTAGAATGTATTGAAATTGGATGATAAATGTATAAAAGAGAAAATGAATGCTAATTGTGACGTGACCCGAGATTATAAAACCATTACAATAAATCTCATATTATCCTGGTTTACCATTTCTATGTGGAGGCCCTAATTGGCCCATTGAGCCTCCTATGAAAACTAATCCTCAAAACTTTTATTTTTCTCTGAACTAGTGTACTTTCCGTGCGATGTACAAATGTATTATTTGTAATTAACATATTTATGATAAATATATTTGAAAGATAAAATTGAAAATGAATAAATCATGGCTATAATTATACTAAAAATATTATATTGTATCTCAAATGAAATTACAGAAAATATCTTTATATACAACAACTGAAGCTTAATCTATTACTTATCCTTGACTTTTATTGATTGTCATGGTAAATGATAGTCCAAGTGAAAATTGTTTTCTATCAAATTTGCACTTGCACTGATCCAACAGATGAAATGAAATTTTGTGACATCAAAGTAAATTCTTGAAATAATAAATTCAAATTTCCAACCATAAAATATGAAGTTGTTCATTATCTATAGAAAATGCATTTTAAAAGGAATAAGGGTAAAATAGTCTTTAAACACTCTTTCCCTTATATATATATATATATATATATATATATTTGACTCACAACATCATAATGCATCTAAACTTGACACACTAAACTATTGTACCCCGAAATATGATAAAGTTCTCTCAACCTAGTTAGCTACAAAAGCATGCCAATGTAACCCCCTTTAACTGTAAAAATACATCAATTTACTTTTGAATGTCATATATAATGTTAACTTCTAGTTTGAAGGAAACAAGTGACTTCTTTGAAATGGTAAAATAATCAGAAACTGACACATGATATATAAGCGATAAACTGACACATGATATTTAGAAGATAAACCGATGTTTTTTTAAAAGGTTAAATCCATCGGGACCCTCCTGAACTTGTCTACTTTTTTGTCTGGCACTCCTGAACTTTTAAAAGTTTCTCTCACCCCTTAGGTGCCACGTGTTGACTTCTTATTGGTTTAACTTTTCAAACATGTCATCCAATCAAAAGTTGACACGTCATATCCAAGGGTGAGAGACACGTTTTAGAAAGTTCAGGGAGGCAAGAGAAACTTTTGAAAGTTCAGGAGTGCCGGATAAAAAAATGGACAAGTTTAATGGGATTCGGATGCATTTGACTTTTTAAAATTATAGGAGTCAACAGACACACATTTGCATTTTGAGATGATTGAAAGACTTTTCGAATTCAGGGAACAGTGGCCACAAAATGCACTTTGTTTGTAGGGAGAGCTTTCGAACTCTTACACCTCGTGGTTAAAGAGACAATGGATGAGATCCGCTACTACAAGGCCACAATGGTAATTTTAGAGGTTACATGTTAGAAAAAGGGGAATTTTTAAAAAGAAACGATTTCTTTTAAAGGGTGCACGATCTAATGGCTCAAAATTTTAGATAAGATATTAAATTAATTGAGAAGTAAAAGTTTGTGAATCCCAAAACATTATAAACCATTAATCGAGGAGAATCTTTTGGAGAAACAATTTCTTTGAAAAAGCCTTAGAAAAAGAGTTTAAAAGGGCCATAATGTAAAAACAATAACTCATACACTAGTTCCTTGTATGGCGTGATATAGTTTTTCTTTTATTACAAAAAATAAAATAGTTTTTTCTTTAGAATGTCAACTCTCTCCTTTTTAGGTTCACGAGTACAAGAGGTTGAATAATGAACTTACATAATTTGCTTTTTTATTTATGCTCTTGGGTGCATGTATCACTTATCAATTATCACTAACTTCTTGCTCTCTTCAACTTCTAAAATCTAAACTGAACTGAACTTAATTTTTTACATTACTTGTTCAGTTAAAATTAGTGAATCCGACCTGAACTGAACTTAACTTAACTTAACTTAGCTTAACTGAACTGAACTAAATTGAAGGTGAAGAAAACCCTAAGCCTAGTAATTTTTTTCATTTCTTTTTATTCATTGTGTCTTCTTACCATGTCTATCGTTCAGAGTTTATTAGGTGTATAGAGAGAAACAATAAAGTAAGAGGGAGAAATTGACAAATATGATAAATAATGTGGAAATGGAATGCGTATCAAAAAAATCAATTGGAGACATGGAAAGATAAATATTAATGGGGACAATGAATCTTTTTCCTCTTTTGTTGAATTAACTTTTTAAAAATAGTTAGTGTGATAGAATGACGTGCTTTTGAACCATATTAAAATTCAAAGGGTAAAAGGCGAAATGAAGACAAATAAACAAACAAAGACCCAACAAAGTAGCAAATGATGCAGCTGACTTGATGAGAATGGGTAAGTGGATTTAATTTCTATTTACAAATGAAAACCAAGATGATTGTTGCTCTCACCTGATAATTCTAATGTCTCTAAAAGGGAAAAAAAGGATATCAATCATTTCTCTCAGCTATCATATGTCGATATTGGAATACAATAAGAACAAATGATTAAATTGGTTGATGGGTAATGATAATTTTATATACTGCTATAGTTGTTGTCTTGGTGTCCACATTTCACTCTGTGGTATCATTAATTCTTTGTCTATAAAATAAGATAAAATCTACCGACACTCTTATGGGCATAATGATGATAGAGTTACATGTACCTTATGCCTTTACATTGGTACGGCCAGGGTGAGGCAGATATCTTCTTGACGTTAATATGATGTTTGTGAACAAATGAGTTATCAAACACAGAGAAAATTACATATGCTATAGATTTTATATTTCATATATTAAAGGTCAAATGCATGTTGTGAAGTTTATTTTCAATATATTGGCTCTCTCATTTATTCTTTGTTTCCAATAATCATAAAATGGGTAGTCTAAAAAAAAACTACAGCTCCCTTCTCTCTAGAAAACTAGGGTTTCTGCATCCGGCAACGGCTTTGCCGACCTCCGCCCCATTCTCTATCTCCTCCCCTCCCCTCGCTCCTCCCATCCCCCTGCTTTTCTTTTTCGACAGCCGATCTCCGCCGTTCTCCACGACTTTTTTGTTCCCCAACCTTAGACAACCGCCGCCACTCCTCTTTGCCGCCTCCTCTGCCTTGCTTCCATGGCGCCAGATCTACCTCTTCTGCTCTCTGTTTTTGCTTGTTTTTTTTTCTTCTAAATAATATGCATCTGTTGACTTTAATTTTCACTGCAGGCTCCTTATCTTCAAACATAGATCTGCTGGTACACGTATCGGTAATGATGAATTTACAACCAGGGTGGACTCTATTAGTTTCAAGACAAAGATACTTGTTGATCTTTCACATAAGATGCCCATATCTACCTCCTTTTAGTAAGAATGATACAAATCGACAAGGTTGGAAGATGATATTGTGTATGTTAGTGTTTCTATGTAAGCAGATTTTGGAGAGTGTTAGTTGAAAACTGAAGATTACAGATTTGCATTGTTTGCTTTATGTCTTTATTTTATATTTGTTTATGACAGATTATGTGTGTCTCTCGCATTATGACGAGTTTTGTATCTCCGATTATGGTGTTCCATAGATCGGGTTTTTTTATATATTACATCCATTTTCTTAAAAGAAAATAATCATAAAATGAAAGATTTGAATATTCGATATCAATTCTTGTCATATTTTCCTGATTACTTTTTATGAATTTAATTAAGTTTATGTACGACTTCTTCCTAAAATTTGACCTCTTAAGCTTTATTCACATTTAAAATTATGAAACAAAGACCCGACCCAGTTAGAACTGATATTCCTTGCGAAAAGTCCAACAAAAATGGACCCAAACTCAAATTCGCCTTTTAGATCAACAAATATAAATTCAGTAGCCCAGCCCAGGTAACAAATAACAGCGAATGACTTGATGATGATCTCAACCGAAAATGGTAGCAGTAGTAAAGAGAAGAGAAATTAAGCATATTGATCTTGAATTCAGGCAATAGAGTCAGCATCGAACGCCAACAACCCAATTGAAAGACTTCAATAAAACCCATTAATTAAATCCTTACTTAGCCCATAGATCATCCCCTCAACTGCAACTAGATCCATCTTCTCCTTGATTTCTCCGCTTGATTTTTCATCATCCATCTTTAATCGCGCAGCGAAATGGGTGATGAAAGGAAAGTTTTCACCTTGGCTCAAGTCTCCCAGCACGACAATCCCAAGGACTGTTGGCTCATTATCGGCGGCAAGGTCTTTCCTTTCCCTGTCTTTTCTTTCTATCATCTTTCCTTTTTTACTTGTTCTGTTCTGCTTACATGCTTTATTCTATGATCTAATACTGCTTGAACCTTATTCTTCATTTTTTACACTTGTTTTGAGACGTTTGTCAGTATTCATTCGAAGATTGCAATTTTGATTTGTGACGATAAATTAACTCTAGTGTAATTATGTGTACAAAGGTTTGATTCATATGACCAGAATTCACTCAGTTGGATTTGAATATGCCAGCTTTAGGCTGTTAAACTGTACTTTAGGGAAAATCGTTCTTCACAATATTTAGCAGTTACATGTCTAAACAAATTACTATCATTTGGGGATTGCATTTCCCTCATATCTGGTTTCTCAGTTGTAAAGTGGAATCAGTATTGGAGTTGGAATTTTGTTTTCACAGGCTGAAGACTTAAAGTTCTGCGGTTATGATATGTATAGTTGCAAAGTTGTGGTAGTTTAACCCAAATATGCCATTGCTAATCTGATAATCTTGCCAATTATTGTGCTAGTTGCTGTCAAGTATTTATTGTTGATAGGATTTATCATCCAGTATAAAGTCTTCTCTAACTCTTGTTGAGGCAAACAGGGCTAATCTTATTTCTGAGCAAATAAATTAAGTCCAATTTGGTGGGAGGTCTTGGGTTCAAAACTCAGCCTCTTCAAGGATTTACTAATTATTCAAAAAAAGTTCCGGACGATTTGGAATTTCAATTAGATTACGATATGCTTTATTAGCTGCAGCCTTGTAACTATCAAAAATAAAATAGTTAAAGCCTTGAAGGTAGGTAGCAGCTGAAGAAAAAAAAGCTCTGTATTACAGATATCCGTTTTTGTACATTTTGTCATAATATTTTCTATTTTAATCAAGTCATTGTCTTTTGATTGATTTGGTTCATTGTCTGCAAGCTAGTTTGTTGGGTGTATGTAAGTTTTGAACCTGTTTTCATAACAGAAGCTAGAGTTGGTTGAGCTGAAAATTTGAAAATAATATGTCAGTAAGCTGAGCTAACTTTGTCTTTGGCTTGCTTGAGGAGAAAGTGAAAAAAAGGTCAAAGCAATTTGTCAAAATTTTAAGCATCAAATCTCATTGTCATTGCAAGATAATGTTTGGTTGCTCTATAATGCATAATGTAATCCTCGGTTTTTCCAATTTTTGGAATGTTCCAGTTAAAAGAGATTATCTGGGTTCAATTATCTTCGTACCCGAAAATCACAACTCCCTGAACCTAATAATTGCTTAAACTTCAGGTCTATGATGTGACCGAGTTTTTGGAAGATCATCCTGGTGGTGACGATGTTCTGGTATCTGCTACAGGTACGGTTTATAATTTTGCCATAAAGTGTAAAGGAGTAACAAATTATTTTACGTTTATTACTGTATCATAAATTTTTTAATGGTTTTGATGAAAATCCTAAAATGACTAACAAAAAAAAAACATAGGGAGTAATAGTCTTCAAGATATGAAACATTTTAGGTGTATTGTAGGAAAAGATGCAACCGATGATTTTGAAGACGTTGGACATAGCACAAGCGCTAGAGAAATGATGGAAAAATACTATGTGGGAGATATCTATCCATCAACGATCCCTCAAAAGGTGGAGTATAAACCTCCAAAGCAGCCTCACTACAATCAGGACAAGACTTCTGACTTCATTGTCAAGCTCCTTCAGTTCCTTGTTCCCCTTGCTATTTTGGGTCTAGCTTTCGGTATCCGCTTCTACACCAAATCTACTAGCTGAAAATGGTAACATTTCGGAGTATCAGCTGTTTTAAAAGTGTATTTTTTTACCTTGGTTTAATCTAGCCGTTGAAGCTTGTTCCTTTGGTGTTTTTTTCTGCCATTCCTATTATGTTTGGAATCACAGAACACGGTATAGATGAATTCAGATACTCGATTTATTATCAGAAATTGAAAGGAGTTTATGAGTTTACGATGGAAGTATTCGGTTATCTGTTACCTTTTGCATAATGCTGGGCTACAGCTTGCTGGAGCATTATGCTTTCGAGTTCATGGCGAAGTTTTCACTGAGCATCAAATTAATACTTAAACCTCTGCAAATTTGATTGTAAAATAGCAATACATACACTAGAACAATTGATCCAAATTCACATTTATGTGAATTTGAGCTTCAAATTGAATTTTGTTAAATCGGAAACTTTAGTTTGAATTTTAAACCGACAAAACGGATATGAACATCTACCCATCTTTCGGATGGAGTTAAATATCTGCTATTCTTTCTCTTTGGATTATAAATAGATGTTGCAACTATGATTCAAAGTCACCTGGATCTAACCTTTCTGATATAGAAAACATAATGTTGCGTACGTTTAACTCCTTTAGGCTGTCTTTTTAATTGGCTAGCGTCAAAACTGAATCGAATTGAAACTTATTAAATAAATATAGAGATAAAATAAAACTAAAATTTATTAGAATAAGTGGTGAATTGAACTAAAATTTATTGAATAAATACCGAACTTAAATAAATTGAATAAACTGAATTAAATTGAATAGAACACAACGAAAATGAACTGAATGAAAAATAAGTTAAAAAGAAAAGAGTCGGAATGTTGTTAGACAAAATTATGTTGTATAACTTATATGAACACGCTTAGGGTTTTAAACGAGCCGAACTGGAACTGAACATACTTAGGCTCGACTTGGCTTGAAAATAAAAATGGTCGAGCTCGGCTTGACTCAAAGCTTGTCAAGCTTGAAATATTTTAGCTCGACTTAAGCTCATGACAAACTCAGCTCGCTTTCACGAGTTCACGAGTCTAAACGAGCCGTATTTATACAATTGATTTTCCGCTTATATAATTTTCAACTACACATATTTTTACCAAATTAAAATTCAAT
>CAOJBJ010068220.1:0-13200 GCA_948291685.1 Euphorbia celastroides
GAGGGGGCTATTTATAGCAAAAGAGGAGCAGAAAACGCGTCCGACAGCCAACATAATCTAAAGAGGAGCAGAAAACGCGTCCGACAGCCAAAAGAGGAGCAGGCGCGCCAGGGCCAGTTCGGCCCGATTTTTCCTGTTCGGTGCAATTTTTGCGTTTTTCGCGATTTTCGGGAGTTTCGGATCTTCGAAAAATAATCTAAGATCAGTTCTGTGATCCTTGTTCTGTTGCGGACGTTTTGAGTGGTATGTTGGCATGCTTCTGGAAACTTTTACCGAAGCTGCGTTGTATACTTCTACTGACTTTTGGAGCCGAAAAATCGAGTATTCACACCAGCATTCACTCTATTTTGGGTAAACCTAGGGGAAGTTGCTAGGGTTTTTCTATATGCAGGTGGTCATATATATGGCTTTGAATTCGAGAGTAGGGTAAGGGTACAATGCGCCTCCAGCTAATTGGACTTTTGAGACATTAGCATGTCGGAAGTGATCCTTGCACTGTTTATATATACTTGACCCCGATGACCTTGGCAGGTAAAAGCGGGCCGATAAGTGTATGCAAGGTGTTCACATAGACTTCTTCCCCTGAGAAATTGGCATATCCAGGCGACACCAAGCCTATGCAAACAATATTGGAGGGGCATAACGAGCATTAGCAGCCTGCGAAGGCCATGAGGACCTTCATGCAATATGCAGATGCAATCAGTTTATTATCTTTCAAGAGTCATTTTATGTGGTATCACTTGGATCAATGTCACTTTTTTCATTTTCGAAAAAACAGTTTTCGAAAATCATTTTTCAAAAATCAGTTTTGATTTTCACAGCGGAGTCGCCATTTCTGTGAGCGGGCGAACCTTCTCTTCCCCCACCGCGTTGTCACTGGCCGGCTATTGGGAGTCACCGGTTCTCTGAGTGGATTTGAAAAGGATTTACTATCACGGACCTGGAAGGCGGACAGGGGTTACCTGTCTCGGCACATACTCGCAGCGGGAGGGAGATCGTGCATCAGAATCAAGCCATGTGGCCTAGATATCAAGGTTTGAATACCTCGTATCTCGCATTAAAAGACATTGGGTTGGCTATGATATGCCAAAACATCTGGTTTAAAAGAGATCGGAAAAGCTATCATAATAGCGAATTGTTTTCATAAAAACAGTTTTGGAGTCGCCACCTAGTTAAGCTCACAACTAGGAATTAACAGAGAAACTGGTTCGTGCAAAAGGTTTACTCATGACATCGATCCAACATTAATAATGACATACCATAAAATGACTCAAATTAGTGTGTTTACCTAGGGTATATTTCATTACATACTTGTTTTATGTAACAATATACCTTGCGTAATTTAAACAGTTAATGGTTAGAACATACTTACAGAGTATCCTTGCGCTTGTTCATGATAAAGAAATCCAGAATCACGAACATATGCTTTATGATGCAATCAATCAATGCAATAAAGTTGGGTGTAATAGCCAGGAACTCTCAGTTTACCTTTCCTTTTGGTTGGGTTTTTCCTTTGGGCCGGTTTAGGACCGATTGTGTATTGATTAGAAGAACTTCGGCAGCACTCACCGTGACCAATAGAGAACAGACTGAGACTAGTCAAAAAGCCAAAATATAGTTTTTAAGAACCAAGATTAGCATAGTTTTTCATCCAATTAATTATATCTGAAAGCTGTCTTGTAAGATTTGGATTCCCGATCGATGCATAAAACTTTAACCTAAGTCCTTGTGTGCTTAACCTGCCTTAGCCGCTTGTCGTGACCTCATAAGACCCATACCGAGACTGTTTCCCTATGTTGAACCCTACCAAGACCTCAATGGTTACTTTTGTTTGCTTTGAGTCTACTTGCATTGCATGTGAGAAAGGCCCTTCCAGAACGGAGCTGGTCGGTGTCATTCTCGTAGGATGACTAGTAGAGAGGCCCATCTGGTTCGAAGCTGGTTGGTGTCACTCGTTAAGGGCACATTTAAGCTTTTTGAAAAAAAATCATCATCATGACCTCCATGCATTTATTTACTTTACCGTGAGTATGCATTCACCTCCGCCCCAACAAAAAAAAACAAACAAAAAAATAAGGGTAAAAATAGCGGAGTCTCAATGAAAGAAAATGTATGCATTCACATTTAATTTTTTGCTCTTAGTGTGTCTAGGGACCCCACCGGGATGATTATGATATCTTTACCCCTCTCGGTCGAAGTATGGTGTCGACAGGGTCATGGTAAGTGCTGAGGTTAAATCTTATTTGACTTAAGTATTGTTGCATGTCTTGATATCTGAATATGGTGGGAGTCTCGGGATGAAACTTTGAGCAAGACCTCAGTGCTTTCTTAAGGAGAACGGTTAATTAGAGTCTTGCTGCTAATCAAGGCTCTTTGTCATGATCTCGGTGCAATAAGGCTATGCTTTCTTTTGGTGTTCTAACTGGTCTTGGTGATGTATTGCACTCTCTCTTCTTCTTTGATTTCTATTGAGCCATACTTGAGGGGAAGCATGGTTTAAGTGTGGGGAGATTTGATGAGGTGTTAGATTGGCATCTCTTGGTGCATATTTTACCTCTAATTAGGACTTGTTTTCATTGTTTTGGGATGATATTACTTTCTTTTCTCTCATTTCAGGTTTTCAAGGTGATTTGGAGAATACTTACGAATTTAGAGCTTATTTGGATCTTTTCACCGAGATCCTGGATCGACTCATCGAGACTGCGGTGGACACGACGAGACCCGATGACTTTTGTACGAGAAAGAAGACCATTTTATGGTGTGGAAATGAAAGTCACCAAGATTAGAGGAGTTTCGATGAAGTCAACAAGACTAGAGTAGACACGATAGTGGTCCCAATGCTGTTACCGAGAGAAAAGAAAGTCCCAATACGACAGGATGTCCCCAGCAATGATCCGAAGAATCCTACCACACTCTCGTAGATATTTCAGTTAAGTTGATATTCCAGCTATCGAGATCTCATAGATAAGGAATGAGTTTAATGACACCAAGGCTAAGAAAGGAAAGAATCCTAATGGGATATCGCAATTTTGGCCATCAAGCAATAGGATTCCTAAATAGAGAAGAATTCTATTATGACAACATCGACAGCCCTATATAAGGGATCAGAGGGGGGCGCCGCCAGTATCGCACCCAACATGCTTTAGATTAGGGTTCAGTCTAGGTTTATGTTTTCTTTAGTTTAGTTTTTACTCTTAGTTGCTTTGAATCGATTCTTGTTCTTGCTACTTCATACTTTCAGTTGGATTTACATTTTATTACAATTGAATTTACTATTTTCTTCAGTTCATGTTTTGCTCTTAAATGTTTATGTTTCACCAAGACGCCGTTATGCTTTCTTTACTCTTTGTGCTCTTTACTTTCATCATGCTCACTTAGGTTAGTTTAGACTTGGCCATGTGACTATTGTATTAGATTGTGGCGTCGGTGAGGATGAAACCGAATACAAGAGTTCGTACCGAGACTGAAATCACTAGTTCCAGTACCTCAGTATCATGAACCGAGATCCCGCCGAAGGTCTAGCTAGCCTAAGGTAAGTCTTGAGTTCTATTGTTATCCCGATATTGGCATCCGTAATTGTGTCAGTAGAAGGAGAAGTCACGATAGTCATTGTGAGTGGAGCTTGGCTTGGCATCCATCATTGTGCCGAGAGGAGAAGAAGCTACCGAGACTGGGGGCGAGCGAGCCAATGCCAGCGAGAGCCCAACTACTTGGCGGTTGGTGATTCAGGTTCTTCTAGCTCATAACGCTGCTCTACGGCGATCTCCTTGGAACACGAAGTCGAGAGGCATGAAGAGTAAGGCCATGGTCTTAGCGTGAAGCAAGGTCAAGATATACCAGGAAAAGCTACCGGAGTCCCAGTGAACTGAATCGAGGTCGCGGTGTGCACTAATCTCATGTCCCATGATCACGACAATGATCGAATACATACTTACATCGGCTATGTCGTCTTTATTACATGTTTACTTTCCCTGCTATATTTAGTTTTTGTAGTTTATTTTCCCACACTCCTAATACATCATCAAGAGCACCCTTAGGTCATGCTGAGAGGTTGTTTGATAGAGGTATTTGTGATTTAAAATGTTCCTCATGGATTCGACCTCTGCTCACTACTAATCTTGTTATTTTGCACGCAGGGATTTATTTTGCCGGTCTGACGAGCCATCAAAAGTTGCCGGGGAACGGTTCCAAATCCATAAAGACTTTCTATCGAATAACCGGAGTCACAGCTGGTGGCAACCCTCTCTATGATCCAGTGATTGATGAGTCCAACCGGGCTCGCGCTGAGGAAGCTAAGGAGCGTAGAGAGTCTTTAAGAACAAAAACTTCAACCGAACCCGCTGATGATCGAATTTTCACCGAAGTTCTGTTTGACAACAAGACCAGCTCAGATTCTGATCTTAATGACGCCACCGTGACCATGGCGAACCAGGAGCGGTCAATCAAGGACCTTATATCAGTCCCGGTGGATCACCCACCTCTCTGCATCACTTACCCGGAGGAGACCGAAGAGAACAGCTTTATGTTGATGTCCGGATTCATCCAGACCTTGCCAAAGTTCATCGGGAGGGTCACTGAAGACCCATACAAGCACCTGCAAAACTTTCACCTGACATGCACCATTTTGAAGCCACTGAGAGCTCCACCAGACTTTGTCAAGCTCAAGGCCTTTCCTTTCTCTCTTGAGGACATGAGAAGAGATTGGTTCTTCTTATTGGCACCAGGATCTATCAATACATGGGCTGATATGTCACGAGTCATTCTGGAGAAATTTTTTTCATCATCGAGAGCCTCCGCTCTTAGGAGGCAGATCTGTTCCGCAACAATGGGGGACATGGAGAGTCTCCATGAGTACGACGAGAGGTTTCAACGCCTCTTGGCATCTTGTCCACCACACGGATTCACACTAGAAGCCTTGGTCCAAATATTTTCTGAAGGGTTATCACCCTCTCAATGCGACATTATTGACGCTGCGAGTGGAGGTTCCCTCTTTAGCAAGACCCCGACAGCTGCTTGGGATCTCATCAAGACCATGGCGGACAATTCCCACCAGTTTGGAGACCGTGTTGAGAGATCAGTACCGTGAGGAGTAAATGACATTTGTGCCTATGAGATTAACAACAAGGTTGACAAACTCGCCGAGATCGTCCAGAAGATTCCCGAGATCTCGATAGAGCGCGAACTTTTCCAGAAGATCGACCATGCTACCAATCAGTGCCCACGTATTGGTGATCCTAATATTGAGCAACTCAATGCCATAGGGACCCATGGAGGTGGACAAACATATATTACTCTGCCACTGAGACCTGGGTGGAGAGATAATCTCGCCTTGGGATGGAACAATAACTCTCGTCATCAACCATTCGGATCCCGACATCAGTTCATGACAAAGCCTCCAGTACCCATAGTACCAACATCAGCACCACAACAGCAACATCTCACTCCTCGTGCACCACAACCTCAGCAAGGAGCTCCTCATGATTTATACCGTGAACTCGATGTAGGTACGCACAATCAGTTTGATTTAGTTAATAACCAAGTGTTGGCTATGTAGGGTATCTTGATGAACGTTGAGAGGCAAATGGCCCAAATAGCTGACTCTCTCTCTAAAATTGGGACATTGAGGAAACCAAAGGACAAACTAATGCAGAACGTGAGTGCGGTTACCTCAATTGGTGGGGAGGAGGTCTCAGTACAGTCACCAAGAGCTGAAGTATCTTCTAATGAGGAGGATGAACCAATGATTTTCATCGAGACCATACCTCATGCCCCGGAGAGTTTGGCAGAGCCGAAAGAAGAGAAGGGAGTGTTTGAGACACTAGGAGCTGACGTTGTTGCATCTATAAAGACGTTGCCTTCTCAAGTCCAAGATGATCAGGATATCAGTGCGACCAAGATGAAAAGTGGGGGAGATCTCTATAGTCCTTCCTCACCACCAGACCTAGATGACCAGGAAGTCTCAACAATAGAAGCAGAAGACACCGAGAGTGTGGAGCAAAAGGCCGAGACCGTGACCACTGTAACTGGTCCTGATGAGAAAGTCTCACCCATTGAGACTACTCCGCCCATCGTTGAGACATTTACTGACTCTTCCAAGAGCCTGACAGATGATTTGGATGGTCCATTTGTCCCAAAGATCCATGAGAAGAGCCACCAAGAGGAGGACCCAATCGTGTTGAGTGCTGATCCTAACGGCATATATCAGGAGCATCATGAACTGAAGCTGATTGCGAGAGATGCTAACTTTGTGTTCGATAAAGGCAAGGTGGACATGATCGGTGTAGACCAATACTTGCAGGAGACCCATCATGACCTCGGTGACATGATGACCATACCAAGCTCTTCTTTGGGAGGTCGTGATGACAGAGATGGTGAACACCTTTATGAAGATCATGGAGAGCAGCCACGCATTAAGATACTCAATCCACACTTGAAGCTGTTCTACAAAGAGTTCAAGGCTCGTCCCAATGAGCTGAGCTTCGATTGACCATGATCTCGATGCAACTTTGAGCCAACAACGATAAAACTAAGCACTTATTGGGAGGAAACCCAAGCATTCTACCCCTTTATCTTTAATTTTTGTTTCTTTTATCTTTTTGTGTAATTTTTGTTTTCAATAGGACTTGACATCTCCCTTTGTCTCTTTGTTGTAGGATGTAAGTCTCGCAGGGAACTGAAGTAGTCACTATGAGCTGACAAGGGGCGAAACTACCTTACCGTGATCTTGGTGCATTCTTCCACCAGGACATTATCATCATGACCACCCCCACAAAACTTCAGCCTTCCCTTATCTATGCGTACCCCTTTCCTTTACTATATTTGCTACCAAGCTCTCTCTACTCCAAATATGTCTTCCCCTAACTTCACCATGACCACCATTACCATCACTGCACTCACGGGAACCTGAAGACCTCCATCATTACCGCACCGGTCTCCACCATGCACCATGACGACTCACTGAATTCCTTCCGGGTAAAGAGAATTGGGTGAGAACCTATATGACATGGAGTTAGAGAAAGAAGCTGCACCAGGAGCATTATCATTACAGTCAGAGGAAAGGAGCTCAAGGAGGATAGTCCCTATACTTCCATCGGGACCGTCGAAGCAATCACTGCGAGGGTTTTTAAAACCTTCAATCAACCGAGACCCTGTTCACTGCAATTTGTCCAGGATTACCTAGCCCAACCCTTGAATCACGACAAGGAGTTTGGCTGGAAGTCTTGATGAGTCTTACAAAGCATTGGGAGTCACAGAGCCTTATGATGGCATGTATGATGATCCTCCTCCAATCTTCAATGCTACCGAGAGTTACTATTCTCTCTGCCACAATGAGACAATCTCACTTGCTGCCATCACTGAGATCGAGGCCAAGCTTTAAGCCTTTGAGATCTCGGTGTAGAGACTTAAACACAGTGAGATTGTTGTGATGCTATGGAGTCAGCACCAAGATCATATTCAGACCAGTCACCACAGAGATCTCCGCACCTTCCTTCCTACCTCTCCACCAGGCCAGTATCGTTACTTTTGCCCTCTTTATGCTTTTATTTTCATGTTTTGATCTTTTTGTTTTGCATTGAGGGCAATGCAAAGTTTAAGTGTGGGGAGGGGATTACATTTACATGCTCTTAATGTTTATAGTCTCCACCATGACCTACTTTTATCCTAATTTTTAAAATTTTTTAGCGAAAATCATTGAAATTTGAAGAGATTAGCTCACCGTGACTAATAGAGAACAGACTGAGACTAGTTAAAAAGCCAAAATATAGTTTTTGAGAACCAAAATTAGCATAGTTTTTCGTCCAATTAACTATATCTTACAGCCGTCTTGTAATATTTGGAGTCTCGATTGATGCATAAAACTTTAACATAAGCCCTTGTGTGCTTAATTTGCTTAGTTGCTTGTCGTGACCCCATAAGACCCTCACCGAGACCTTACCCTATGTGCACCTACCAAGACCTCGGTGGTTATTTTTGTTTGCTTTGAGTCTAGTTCCATTGCATGGGAGAAAGGCCTTTCCAGAACGGAGCTGGTCGGTGTCATTCTCGTAGGTTGGCTAGTAGAGAGGCTCACCGGGTTCATAGCCGGGTGGTGTCACTCGTTCAGGGCACGTTTATGCTTTCGAAAAAAAAAAGAAAAAAAAGAAAAAAGATCATTAAGACCATCATGCATTTATTTACTTTACCGCGAGCATGCATACACCTTCGCCCCAAAAAATATTACACTGAAAAACAAAAAAATAAGGGTAAAAACAACGGAGTCTCAATGAAAGAAAATGTTTGCATTCACGTTTACTTTCTACTCTTAGTGTGTCTAGGGAACCCACCGAGATGATTATGTTATCTTTACCCCTCTTGGTCAAAGTGTGGTGTCAACAGGGTCTTGGTAAGTGTACTGAGATTAAATCTTATATGGCTTAAGTATTGTTGCATGCAATTATATTTGAATATGGTGGGAGTCTCGAGATGAAACTTTGAGCAAGACCTCAGTGCTTTCTTAAGGAGAACGGTTAATTAGACTCTTGCTCCTAATCAAGGCTCTTTGTCGTGATCTCGGTGCAATAAGGCTATGCTCTCTTTTGGTGTTCTAACTGGTCTTGGGGATGCATTACACTCTCTCTTCTTCTTTGATTTTTATTAGGCCATACTTGAGGGCAAGCATGCTTTAAGTGTGGGGAGATTTGATGAGGTGTTAGATTGGCATCTCTTGGTGGATATTTTACCTCTTATTAGGACTTGTTTTCATTGTTTTGGGACGATAATACTTTCTTTTCACTCATTTCAGGTTTTCAAGGTGATTTGGAGAATAGTTACGAATTTGGAGCTTATTTGGAGCTTTTCACCGAGATCCTGGAGAGACTCATCGAGACTGCGGTGGACACGATGAGACCTGATGACTTTTGTGCGAGAAAGAAGCCCATTTTATGGTGTGAAAGTGAAAGTCACCAAGATCAGAAGAGTTTCGATGAAGTCAACGAGACTAAAGCAGACATGATAGTGGTCCCAGTGTTGTTACCGAGAGCAAAGCAAGTCCCAGTGTGACAGGATGAACCCAGCAACGATCCGAAGAATCCTACCGCACTCTTGTAGATATTTCAGTTAAGGGGGATATTCCAGCTATCGAGATCTCATAAATAAGGAAGGAGTTTAATGACACCAGGCTAAGAAAGGAAAGAATCCTAATGGGATATGGAGATCGCAATCTTGGCCATCAAGTAAGAGGATTCCTAAATAGAGAAGAATTCTATCATGGCAGCATCGACAGCCCTATATAAGGGATCAGAGGGGGGCGCCGCCATGATCGCACTCAGCATGCTTTAGTTTTAGGGTTTATGTGTTCTTAGTTTAGGTTTATGTTTTCTTTAGTTTAGTTTTTACTCTTAGTTGCTTTGAATCGATTCTTGTTCTTGCTACTTTATACTTTCAGTTGTTGATCATTATTGTTCTAATTAATTGCAAGTTTATTCATTGTTCTTCTTTAGTTTATGTTTCGTTCTTGCATCTTTACCTTTCATCGAGATGCCGTTATGCTTTCTTTACTCTTTATGCACTTCATTTTCATCATGCTCACTTAGGTTAGTTTAGACTTGGCCATGTGAGTGTTGTATTAGATTGTAGTGTTGGTGAGGACGAAGCCGAATACAAGATTTCGCTGAGACCCCACCGAAGGTCTAGCTAGCCTAAGGTAAGCCTTTAGTTTTATTGTTATCCCGATATTGGCATCCGTAATTGTGTCAGTAGGAGGAGAAGTGGCGACAGTCATCGTGAGTGGAGCTTGGCTCGACATCTGTAATTGTGCCGAGAGGAGAAGAAACTACCGAGACTAGGGACGAGCGAGCCAATGCCAACGAGAGCCCAACTACTTGGCAGTTGGCGATTCAGGTTCTTCTAGCTCATTATGCTGCTCTACGACGATCTCTTTGTAACACGAAGTTGGGAGGCGCGAAGAGTAAGGTCATGGTCTTAGCACGAAGCAAGGTCACGATATACCAGGAAGAGCTACCGGAGTCCCGGTGAACTGAATCGAGGTCGTGGTGTGCACTAATCTCGCGTCCCATGATCACGACAACGATCGTATGCATTCTTGCATTGGCTAAGTTGTCTTTATTACATGTTTACTTTCCCTGCTATATTTAGTTTTCATAGTTTATTTTCCCACACTCCTAATACATCATCGAGAGCACCCTTAGGTCACGCTGATAGGTTCTTTGATAGAGGTCTTTGTGAGTTTAATTGTTCCTCGTGGATTCGACCACTGCTCACCACTAACTCTTGTTATTTTGCATGCAGGGATTTATTTTGCTGGCCTGACAAGCCGTCAAAATTGAGGGTATAGGATGTGAAATCTCTAGGAATTTGGATAGAGTTTCGGGGGGAATTGGTATAGAAAAGGTCAAGGATCGGAACCCTAACTATCCTAACAATGGGTTGCCCGAGGTGCGGGGCTTGGGGTGAAGTCAGTTGATGCCCAGGTACGAGGGTCTTTCGATAGCTTCGGGATCGGTTTTCCGTGGGAAAGACTCGATCGGAAAAGGCTTGAATGGCTTTAGAAAGCTCAAGAATGCCTAGAAAGGCTTTAGAAGCGATTTAGAGCACTTGAGAGGTGTTTGGGGTGTTTTGAAGGATGTTGAGATGTGTTGGAATGGTGGGAGGAGAGGGCTTTTTATAGCCATCTCGGGGTGTCAATCTAGCCGATCGGCTAGTTACACCCATAGGTGTAAATAGTCAACCGGCCAGTTTACACCTATGTGTAGACTAGGTGCAATCTAGCCGATCGGCTAGTTTACACCTTCTAGAAGACGACGCATGACAGTCATCCAGAGGGTCAACTAGCCGTCAAATGCACAGTATTTTTTACTTTTCTGTAAAAAAACTCTATCGGGAGAATTTTGTACAGTTTTTTGGGTTTTTCAGGATTTTTCGGGTTTAGGGTTTTTGGGAGATTTCCGGTTTTTTAGAATCGAGACTTTGAAACATTTGGATGGAATGAAGGTTCCGGACATTTCTGGAATTTTTGGAAATTCCAGGGTTTCAAACATTACGGAGTCAGGGCTCCAGGATCATTTCAAAATTAGGGGTCTGGACATTTTGGAGTCTAAGCTCAAGGATCATTAGGAATCAGGGATTCCGGACATTACAGAGTCTAAGCTCCAGGATCATTAGGAATCAAGGATTCCGGACATTACGGAGTCTAAGCTCTAGGATCATTAGGAATCAGGGATCCGGACATTGCGGAGTCTAAGTTCCAGGGTTTTGAGACATTACGGAGTCTAAGCTCCAGGGTTCGTTCATTATGGAGTCAGGGTTCCAGAGTTCTCGGATGCACAATCGGTCTTCTGCAGGCTCCGCTAGAAATTTACCCATACCTACAATCAGGATAAACATTCATCATCGGGCTGGGTGGACCGTGCGCACAGTTACTGTCCTATGTTTCACCAGAATCTAGATCTATGATCAACATCATATCAGGTCCAAAATGTCGAAAGCTACTTCACCATCAAGATTCTAAATCAATTTCCTTTTAGTTTGATTTGTAAGAATGGAGGACTTGCATTGTTAGGGAAAAAGGACTTGTAGTATTGAGGTGCTTGTTTGATTTGCAAGAATTCGGGAATTGGGCATTGATTTTGCTCGTTTCTTTGAAGTGGATGAATTTTGATTTTGATTACACTTTTGAATAATCCTAATGTGATTGTTTCATTTATTTGAATCAAAGTCACAATCATCAAATTTTTCTGATTGTTTTTGGCTTTTTTATTTCAAGAATGTTGGGAAAATCAAGTTCTTCAAAAGTAGGTGAAGCTCTTCATCCAAAAAAAAGCACAAGGACATCAAGTTCAATGCCGAGCCCGAGTTCCTACACCTCCTACACAAATCTTCAATACAATTGCATAAATCCGGTGAGAGATTAGAATTGGTACATCCCTTGAAAGGACTAAGCTAGATCGGGGAGATTTAGTGGTATATCCTATATCTGAAAAGTAGGACTTAGCTTCTAGATCCAGTGAGAGATTAGAAGTGGTATATCCCTTGAAAGGACTTAGCTAGATCGAGGAGATTTAGTGGTATATCCTACATCTGGAAAGGAAAGCTTTTCGGAGATAACTTGTAATAGGCTTGATTCCTGCCCACAAAGGAATCCTATAGTGGATTAAAGCCCAGCAAGAGTTCTGGGGACTGGAGTAGGCGGGGAAGAACCAGGATAAAATCATTTGTGTAATTTAATTTTTGAAGTTCTTATTAACTGTCTGCATCTGGAATCTACTAGAGTCCGGATCAGAAGAAAAATACAAATTGCCAATTCATTTCCGCGAAAAAGGGTCATTCACTCCTCTCTGACCCATATTGTCTGTTCCTAAGGGACCAACACTTCACAATTTATAGAGAGGGAAGTGGGGGAATGTGGAGACATTCTGAATGCTACCGTAGAACCCTATTTTATGTATGAGTTTTACCAATCAAGCTGTAAAATGAATAAGTGTACTCTAAGTTAATCGTAGAGACCCATTGTCTATTCTTGCCCACATTAAATTAATTTGTAGGATGTTTTATCATGTGACATGGTTGTGGTGAAGTTTAAATTTAAGATTTTATTGTTCAAGTTAACAAATGGACATTTAAGTAATTTTGTTGTTATTTAACCATGTCATACCATGAAAACAAATAAATTTTTTAAAAAATCATACCATACCATGTAACCAAACAAAATTTTTAAAGAAAACCATACCACACCATACCATACCATACCATACTTTAATGAACCGTGGGAAACCACGTGCCAAACAAGTCCTAACAGTACGAAAATATAAAATACTAACTATAGAGAGCAACAGTAACAACCTACTTCTCCTAACAAACAATCTGGTCCTTTTAATCAGACATGCAGACAACCTATTTAAGCACATAGATCCAAGGTATCTCAACCTACTTTCCCCAAGTTTACCTCTCGGTCTCACTAGGTTTCTAAGGTCAATGGTCCAAGGTCAATGGTCCAAATCTCCTCTCAGTCTCAATGAACCAGCAACCTTGCATTAAGTGTAGTTGAACATCTAACAGAATCGTAGAACCCCTAGCAAGCAACCTATCTCCTCTTAGTAGCAGGGTGTTCACTCCCGCAATCTCAAGGTTGTCATGTGTGTGCTTGTGATTCTCACTATAACAAGTCTCCTTTCGGTCCTTATTGTCATAGCACTGCATGAATTC
>CAOJBJ010068796.1:0-13618 GCA_948291685.1 Euphorbia celastroides
AGCACATCATCTCAACCTAATCCTACTCTCATGGATGTCCAAGATTCTCAAGAAGAAGATTGGGAAGCAATAATGGAGTCATCTGTTCCAGCTTACCCAGAACCAGAAGACCCAATTAATGATCCATTCGTGTTTGCTAAACCAAGATCACCCCAAGGATCATGGGACTTTGATGAACCACCATTTTCGGATCCATGATTGGACACTCTCTCGATGCAAAACATGTCACCGGATCAGAATTCGAGATAAAGCTATAAGGCTCCACCATCACATGTTGTCTGCCATTATGTATAATTATTAAAGTTTTCTTTTAGTGTGTGGATATAATCTAAATAAATTGACCCTGCGTGGTCCCTAGGTTATCCAAAGACTGTACGGAAATTGTAATATATGCACTTTTGAGAGAATTTGTAGATTGTAAGAAGTTTATTTGAAATATTACTTGCAGTCTTTTAATAGCAACTAGCTTAGTTCCCGAGCGATCCTCGGTTAAATCATTTGAATTCGCTTGATATCAAATAATGAAAAATATCCCATTATTATTCATAAAAATGAGTAATTAATTATTATAAAAATTTAGAAATTTCCTTAAAAAGAATTTTAAAAAATTTAAAGAAAATTAAGAGAATTAAATTAAATTTTAATTACAAACATTTTAATGTAATAAATTATTTTATTTATCTTAATTATACTTAATAAATAATTATTTATTAAAAGATATAAGGGTAAAATAGTCTTTGATTACTTTTTTGCTTTTATTATATATATGATATGATAATATAATTCATATATTTTTTATTGAAGAAGGAAGGATTTCACTCAAATAAAAAAATTTTGGCAACTTGCGTGATATGATCAAATTTAACAATTGATTTGTGAAAAACACATACTACAACAAACATATGTCATTGAATAACTAAAAGGTTTGTCTAATATCACTAAACATCCACCTCAACAAAATATTATCATTTAGTACGCTGTCAATACATTTACATTACATAAGTCAAACATTGCACTTACATGAAAGAAATATTATAGTTTTCGCTGTAACATACAAAAATAATACATGTGTCACACATTGAACTATGTAGCATTATATATGTGTTACATACACAATACATACGTCATAAGAAAAACAACTTTATAAACTCATTACATATGCAATACATATGTCATACATAAAATTTCAAACTGATTTTGATAATAAGAATAATTTTACAAAAATCCATTACATAAACCATACATATATGTTACAAATGTTGTACAAAAGTTGTTGCATAACATTACATACGTCATACATATGCATTACATATCCCTTACATACTAAAGAAACATTTTATCAAACATCTTGTATGCATCCTTTAACTTCATCATCTTCATCACCATTGCATCATCTTCATCACCATTACAATTCAAAAGCATATTTCAAGCAACTTGAAACCGAAGTCGGAATCAATTATAGCACTACAAACAGAATCGGAGTCGACTTCGAATCAAAATTGATTGCAAATCCAAAAGAATTGATGTGAAAAAGAGACAACAAAGAAGGTGGAATTCAATGAGAGTATTACATATTAGAATATATAAACGTCGTCTTCCTCCATCTCGCTTCCGCTTTTTGATGAGTAGTCTGTGCTCTCCGACTTGTTTGCCTATAAATCTCTGATGCTTTTCTCATCAAAATGAGATACTTCATCCATTGAAAAGCAAATCAATTGAAGAATCAAAAGTGAATGCAATAGGAGAATGAAATCGAAGGAAGAAGCAGAACTAAAACAAAAATTGAAGAAGAAAAAGCAAACGAACACGATTGAATAGCGGTAAATTGAAGAATTGAACGAAAGAAAGAATAACATAATGAAGAGAGAAGAGCAGAAAATAGAAAAACCGAAAAAAGAGAGAAGAGAATAACGAAAGAAAGAAGAGCAAGAGTTTATGAGCTGAGAAACAAAAGAATATATTTGAACTAGGTATATATAAAACGTGCTCATGGAAATATAAGTTAGAATGGACAAGTTCTGGCATTAATTAGCCAATGAATTAACAATGTAATTACTTTTAATCTTGTTATGATCCATGTGATTTTCCCATTTTGTAAGGCGTTGGAAACATCTCTATAACTAAAACTAGACATACCCAACAAATTTCTAACAAACACAAGAGCAAGTCCAATGGTTTCTCTATAAATAGAGTAATGTAAGGTTCAATTCAATGGTGTTCTATATCTCTACTCCAATAATAGAGTTTCTCTATATCTCCTCCAAATATAGAGTAACCTATTTAATTCTCCATTTTGGAGTATGGTTGGAGTAAGCTATTCTATAAATAGAGAAAGTAATGTAAAAATAGAGTTTATAGTAAAGTTTTTAAAGTAACGATTGGACATGACCTAATATTTTGGCTTGGGAGGGAATATTTTATCTTTAAATATACCTGAATGTTTTTACCAAAAATTTTCTTTTCTTAATTATTTTATGAAAAATATTAGGGAAAAGCAATCATTTACCCCTAAAATCACACTTAATTATTTTCTTTTCATATTCTCAACTTTTAATTTACTATTTTACGTCACTTTCACAACAAATTTTACAAATCCATTCCTCTCTCCCAGTGTTTTAAAAGTCGGTCTAGGCAGCGCCTAGGCAGGGATTTTTAAAACACAGTCACGATTTCATCAAGTCGAGCGGTTCTAGGCGTTTTTCCACTTAGACGAGCATGTGTTTCGAAAATCGGTCATAGACGGGTCTAGGCTGGATTTTCTAAAACATAATATATTTTTTTATGTAAAAATTAATTAATTACATTATTTTTTAAATATTTTATATATTTACACATTATAAATAATTTAAAAATATAAATATTAATCCGCCTAGGTCTCCGTCTAGGTTCCGCCCGACTAGCAATTAGGCGTTTTGAGCTGTTGTCCACCCGACTAGCGCCTAGTGCTTTTTAAAACACTGCTCTCCCCCAACCTTCTTCTCTACCCAAGCTGCCAACCAAACCTCTCGACACTGTCGCCGCCAACCACCACCCTCCCCGTTAAAGCCCCCGCCCTCACCTGTTCCCTTAAATTCCATCGTCGTTTCTCTGATCGTCGAAAAACAAACTGAAACTCCTCCAATCTTGCCGGATCTCGTCGCCGTCGAACCCCTCATCTCTCTCGCTGTTTGCCTTACCGGAGAAGAACGACGTTGAAACTCACATCTCTGCCTACCGCTGCTGCCAAACTAACAAAGCTCGACCCCGCTGCCATTAAATCTTGCCATCTTGCCGCTGTTAAACATATCTCGACGCCGCCGTTGTTTTGAAGATCCAAGGGTTTGTACATAATTGTTTACTTTTCTGGTTTGTAAGTTGAATTTTTTGGTTTGTTCGCAATTTAGCTTTGGTTTAGAAAATTATGTTCGCGAACTTTCAAGCCGAATATCTCATTGTTCAAGCTTTTCATTTAACAAATCAAGCCTAAAAATTTGTTCGCAAGCAAGCTCGTTTAGTAATAAGTCGAACTCGAGTGAGCTTTTTCTGAGCCTGAGTACCGAACAATTCACGAACAGCTCTGGTTCGCTTACGGCCCTAGCGGCAAGGATCTGTTAAAGTTTTTGTGAGTTGATATTTTGGAGATGGAAGAGATCGAATAGGTTAGGTAGGGTATAGCATGAGAAAATTTTGGTTTTTGAAATTTACCTTCTATTATGTCATCATTTTTTATTGTATTAGGGAATTTTTTTTTTTTTTTTTTTGCTGCTGGCAGAATTTCTTAAGCCTATATGCAATTCATAATTTCTCGTAATCCTTTATAAAAATAGTTAAAATTATATGGTACTTTGTAAAAGTTATCCTTTAGTTAAAGGTCAAATGCATATAAGGTTCCCTTAATTTGATCCATTTTTTTTTATTGCCTCGCTCAACTTTCATAAGGTTCTATTACTTCCTAAATTTGACTTTTTTTGTTGCTTTGGTATCATTGATGCTGAATTACAAACAATGTCGAATAATTAGAGAGTCAATGTTTACAATGCGAAAGGAGAAACAAAGATTTTAGGAATTCAAACTCTTAAAAACTAAGTCAAAGTGAAAATTTTGAGAAGGTAAAACATATTCACGGCCTATCCGTTTTCATGTCTAAAATTGCTATGTCAAATCAGCATCAAGGATATCGGACCAACAAAAAAATCAAGTTCAGAGAGACAATAGGACCTTTTGAAAGTTGAAGGGAGCAAAAGATTTTCTTTTTACCATGTTCGGGAAGTCTCCTATGCATTTGGCCTTAAATAAAAATATGCCAACTATGACATATAATATAGCCTCCATCACAAATTTAGTTCCGAAAGCCGAGCTATTCATATGATATGTGACTTTATTGAATAAAATATAACATATATCATTTACAAATGTATTTTATTTTTAATATATAATCTTGAAGACGTTGGGTATCGAATTTAAGACCTTTCACCTTCACTTGATTGCTACAAATGTACTTAAGAACAATCTCTCACGTTCTCAATATCAAAATTGAATCCAAATATATAATTATGTTTGTTTTTATTATTTGGGAAAAAACAAAATTATCGTCACCTATAACACCTAATTGCGGATTTAAACCAAACAATTTCATAAAAGTGAAACCAGCAAATGGATGGTTCTCTGCATAGTGTGTGAATGAAATTTCACCCAACAACCATTCCAAATAGTTTTGAATATTAATAATATTAAGTTGTTTTCTTTCTCCTGGCGTCCTGGAGGCACCAAATATATTTAATGAATTCGTTTAAATAATGTAATACACTACAATCCCATTACTATCACATTTTATTATTACCAGTGGGTTAATATTAAAATGTATGGATAATATAATAAAAATGAAACCAATATCATTATGTTTGTCTCGTAATAAGTCACGATCAATGCATTATTCAAATCTTATTCTTATTTTAAATTAAAATGATAATTCCTAATTGAAAATTAGCTTTTTTGGTCATAGATATATTTTACACGTTACCAAAAAAACATAAACTATGTTTATACAAAAATGTAGAAAAAAATGTCTATAAGCTCAAATTCAATCGAATAAAAGAGAGTCTTTATAAAAATAAAAGAACAAAAGAAAGTCATATACATGTAATTTAAAATAATTATTGATTTTCGTAAAGTATAATTAATAATTAATTTTTGTTGTTAGTGAATCAAATTCAGTGTCAATCATCATTATGCTTACTTGCTTGCAATAAAATAAATATTGTTTTATTTATCCGATCATTGAAATTAAATAGTGTATCCTACTAATTTAACAGTGGCAAAAAAAAACAAAATAAAATTGCTATGTTAAAAATCAAATTACCTTATAATCTCTTTGATATTTTTTTTTTTTTGTCATTGAGACGTGTTAGTCAATTTTGTTCTAGTTTACATCTATATTTGAATTTAAATTTGATATCTAATAGAAACTGTTGGGATTTTTTAGCATGAAAATAAATAGAAAAAGCACGGTTAATTTTTCAAACAGTAAAAATAGTTTTTTTATTCCTTGTTCAATATTTTTATTCCACACAAATTAATGAAAGACCATACATATATATAATAATAGTAATCATAATCCTATACTAATAAAAAAATATATGCAATATAGGAATTCTACCTACACTAGAAATCATAAAACTAGCAAAACTCTAATAATCTAGAACTCCTAATTCTAAACAAATTTTGGTCATAACCTAACAATATCCTCATGACTTTGAATTGTAAGAATTCCAAAATAAACAAGAACATGGCATGAGTCTTTTGGTCATCGATCGTTTGGTCGTTTTAGTCGTTGGTCATTTTGGTCGTTTGGTCGTCAAGCTAAAATAACTCCTCCTCTTTTACCTTCATCATTGAACTTGAACTCTATTATTCGCTTGATCTCGTTCTCATCATGCTCGATTATTTATTTCGGAGGCAGCAGTAAATCCAAATCCTTGTCATCGTCTTTGTCAAGCTCACCCCTTTGTTGCATCACCATAGCTCACTTCTATTGACAAGTCCCGAAAGAAGAAAGCTCTATATATTCTTCATTGTCACAAGTCCCTCAAGATATTGATATGCTCTGATACCAATCGTTGAGTTTTTATAGCACGAAAACAAATAAAAAACGCACGGTCAATTTTTAGAGCAGTAAAAATAGTTTTTATTCCTCGCTCTATATTTCTATTCCACACAAATTAATGGAAGACCATACATATATATAATAATAGTAATCATAATCTTATATTTATAAGAAATATAGGAATTCTACCTACACTATGAATCATAAAACTAGCAAAACTCTAATTATCCAAGACTCCTAATTTTAAACAAATTTTACCAATTCAAGGTCATGACCTAACAGAAACTACACACTAAGGCCCTGTTCTCTTCACCTTCAATTTAGTTTAGTTCAGTTCAGTTCAGGTCCGATCCACTAATTTTAACTGAAAAAGTAATGTAAAAAAATTAAGTTCAGTTCAGTTAAGTTCAATTCAATTCAGCTAAGTTCAGTTCAGTTCAGATTTTAGAAGTTGAAGAGAACAGGACCTTAGTCGGAAAAAGTTACCGTCACATGATTTGAATTTTTTGCAGTTAAAAGTACTACAAAATACGAATTATCAAATTATTAGTTCAAGTGATACTTAAAGTTCCTAATTTCGAGTGGATTTTTGTTGTTAGCTCCTGCATCACAATCAAAGGAGAACCATGTTTCAATGGAGCTTTGGTTAGGTTTTATGTAGCCTAATAAATTAGGCTCATTCGGTAATTATTTTTTCAATTTTGTTCTAATACAAATTCCGAGTGGGTAGTTTTACTTATTGATTTAATAACGTCAACATCAAATCTCCCAACTAATTAATTATTTGTTTATGGATTAATGGGTTTGTAATTGTTTCATTTATTGTCCTCTCAAACGTTGAATAAATCATAATCTTTTTAAATGTATGATCAAGAATTATTATTCCATCGTAATTATGTTTTTCTATAGGAGTAATCATTTTAAAATATAATTAATTTAGACGTTTAGGCTATGTAAATTAATGGAGGGAAAGATGTAAATTAGGAATTGTAGATAATACGTATGTTTATGGTCGTGTAATGTTATAAGAATCACAAATTAAGATGATACAACTATTTGGAAACTACTTCAATAACCATGTTTTTTGTGAATCAATACAAAATATTTTGTTGCAAATATTTTGTTACAACTGTTACACAAAATAAAGCTAAACTAAGTGAATACTGGAGTTTGCTATATAAGCTCGAACCATTTGTTAAGTGGATATGTTTCACTATAAAAGAATCAACATATACTTAACTTAAGATAAAATTATGACATTTTATTTATTTATTTTCATTTCATATTATCAATGCTTTTAGGAGACATATTGTGTATTAATGGAACATTATAGATTATTAAGTTTTCTTTTTATAAATATAGACTAATAAGTTAGTGATAGAAAAATAGTGTATGGATAGTATAATAAATTTTTGTATTATTTTTTTGACTACCAAAGAAAATCTCATAAATCAAAATAAATCTCATAAATCAAAATGCAAATACATCAAATAAACCAGGGAACAAAGTTCCATTCACCTCGAAATGTCGAAGAATCAGCTACTCTAGCCAATCTATGAGCTAACCGATTTCCGGACCTCCTAGTATAGCAAAAAGTAATAAAATACGATACTAGCCTCGTACAATCATCTAAAATGAGTCTCAAGTGAGATGTAATTTTAATATTATTGTTCGAATAAAACACTATTGAAAAACTTTTGAGTTTTGACGAAAATTCTTGTATGTAAAGGGTGTAACTTGTAAGTTAGTGCTTCCCATGTAACATCGCTAACATATATTATCCTTACGCAACCTTTCACTATGAAACAAAAAAGCATGTGCATTTTCAATCCTTGTCATCCTCACAAGCTTTCTTTCCATTCCACAATCCAGTTAAATTAAAAGGTTTTTATTTATTAGTTTATAGCAATGTTTTTGTCTATCATGATTGAGGTTTGCAAAAATGTATATATAAAAATAACAAAATAAAATTAATATATATTAAGTTTAATTGTGTAGGTGGTGGAATTTAAGAGCTAGCACTAGCCAACCACCAACACTAAAGAGGTGAAATGCAATTATGTGAACATATTTAATTTGTTACTGTAAAGTCTTGAGTTAGTATGATTGTTTAGGTGAAAAATGTTGAGAAATGATAAAATATTAAGTTGGAATTTGTCTTCTTCGTTGAATTTTGGATAAGAAGTAGAGAGTGTTAGATATCTTTGATTTGAAAAAGAAACTAATAAATGGACCAATACTAACAAAAATCGACAACCTAAATGTCACAACACAGTGATCCAATGATTCATCTTTTCTTTTAGTTTTGACCGGGATTTAAAAAATACGTTAGGCACTAATTGTATAGAAGAGAATTTTTGGAGCTCAAGTGGGAACTAATAGAAGTCTAAACCCCGATTTAGGTATAAGTTAATCAGATTTATATTTTTTGTTTTCAAATATATTAAATTTGAAATTCACTCACGGTTCGAAATTACGTTAAAAGAAATTATAAAAAATGATAATGAAAACTTAAGATAAGTACTGAAAAATACAAAACTTCCATTAATTTCTGCATAAGAAAAAAAAAAACTCTTTACTGAATGTGAGTATCGTAAAAAGAAGCATTTACGTGCTACTTTGGCATTGTCTTAGGATAAAGTTTATTAGGGAGTAATGTATTACAAAGTGCTTATTGATTAATATAGCCGAGCGATAGCAATTAGGTGAACATTATATTTAGTTTAATTTTAAACAAAATAAGTATTGTTTTTCTCATTTCACCTAAACAAATAAGTATTGTTTTTGTGATTTCACCATTGAATTAGATAATAAAATTCACCCATATGATAGTAAATTTTAGGAAAAATTAAACATATTTTATGCAAACAATTGACCTCAAAGTCTTTCCAGCAACTATTCTTAGGCATTGCCTTAACCCTATCAAGCGAAAAAAGAAAAAAAAAACTGAATAAAGAACATGAGCATTTTCAATCCTTGTCAGATTCACTACCTTTCTCTTTTATTTCCATAATTCAGATTATTACTAATTTTGAGTTATTTTTTTAAATATTAATAAATTGAAGAGGCTGGTATCGAATCCAAGATCTTCCACCAACACATTAGAAAGTGTACTTTTAAGTTTTTTAACAATGTTTTTTTGTCTACCCTGATTATAGATGGAAATGGGGCGACCCGGACCGAATCTAGTGTGGAACAAACCCGGATTCCTTTGTAAATGCAGACCCGGATCTGTCTTTATGTTGTGGACCATGATTAAGGCTAACAAGGTTGAAATCAGAGAGATAATACTCTAAAGTTTAAATAGACAAAATTATTCTTTGGAAAACATAATTATAAGTGTGGCCCAACACCACCAAAGACGTAAGTGCAATTATGTAAATAAAATCTGGATATTAATTAAAAAGACTTGTGTTAGTATGGTAATTTAGAGGAAAACGTTATGAATTGATAAATTGTTGAGTTTCACCTCCTCGTTTTCGTGAAATTTTGAATTGTTAGATAGTTTTGATTTGAAAAGGAAACTAACAATTTGGTTGTTACCATTGTCCATACACTCATAATTTCTAGTCGATTAATTTGGATGAAATAATGCAAAGACTCAAATAATTCATACCATTCACATTTTCAGAGTTCAAGCTTACCATCACATGAAGATGCTTAAGGTTTGTTTTTAATTTTTAATGCTTCATCGCAAAAGCTACTTTGAAACTTATGTTTGAATAAATTTTTTTAAAAAATCTAGAAAAACTTCTAAACACGTCTCTCATCGTTCAAGTCTCTACATTATCCATTTTACATATACCTAAACCGATTGTTCTTAGTTAAAGTTACAAATTACGAGTTTTTAGCTTAAATTTGAAGCTTGTTTCTTAATGTTCTTACTGGCAAACAAAATTTTGATAAGAATTTAACATCAGTAATCTGATTGAAATTTTATATTTGATTAATACGACTAACTTTGCACAGCAGCAGTTTTTTAAGTATAATCAGCTAACAACAGATATTTCGGTATATATTGTTGCTGCTCAAAACCGAACTGGAACATCTCAACATGAAGTTCGAGGGCCTTTAAACTAACATTTAACTGCCTCAGTAAAAACTATCAGAAATCAACCGTTCAATCAATTTCAAAATGGAAAAGAGAAGGAAACCTAAAGAGTTCTGAAACTTGGGCATCGGTTGAGTTATTTGCGTGAAATATTCATCTATCAGAAGCATCTCAAAAAACCAATGAAGAAACAGTCATCCCGAACTAATCTTACCAAAACAGAATTCAGGGAAAAGTTCACCATAAACCCATGTTTACAATGGACCATATAAACCGATGGAAGGAACACGAACAAAATGGAAAACTCTGGATAGTTTAGACTCGGGTTTTTAAAGAATAGGGAGAAAATTATGCAATCTCCATCAAAAGTCAGGGAATGATTCTGACCACTAGAACATTAAATTCATATAAAATAAGGTATCAGAACACAAACCAACTAGCGACATTGTAACATATAGTAATCACAAAATTTTTGCAAATTTCTATCAACTCAAACCGGAAAGACCAGCCATGACAAAACTCTTACCTGGATGATGATAATTGCATATGAACACAACTCATTGGTCAGTAATAGGTGTGATACATGAGGAGAGAGAGTACATCATTGATCCTTTTCGGGCTTTTCGGTTTCCTCTTCCTTATCGGGATCTTCCTCCTCTTCCTCTTTCTTCTTTTCCTCCTCTTCTTCATCTTCTTCAGGCGGGTCAAATGGCAATGGTGGTGGTATCGGTGTTTTCATAGGGCTAAATTGGGGAAATATGTCGGGTCTGCGCCCCAGCTTTGGCCTTTCCCACTCCTAAAAAGGAAATCACAGAACATAAGTGAAAAGACTGGATGAAACACTGAAAAAAGGGAACTTCAACTCTTGTAAATATGAGACCTCAATATGAAACTCTGATGATGACAATTTCGCCACAAGGTCTAATAAAATACCATTAGTTCCTAGTAAATGAAAATGCAACTATGCAAGTATGTTATGTGATCATCATCAAGACCCATTTATACTGCAACTTCAAAAAATTAATTAATATTAGCCTTGTAAAATAAAGTAATAGATCACTTAAAGCATTGTCAAAAGACTGACATGCCAACTTTGAGCAACTAATTACGAAATTTCTGAACCAAAAACTACGACTACTGGTTTCAAAATCATCATGATAATGATATTAGGCTACACCCAACATTACAAGGGGGATAGCTACTAGTAAAATTACAGCCTTAAAATTACACCCAACTAAGATCTCGCAAATTCATACATATTCCATTTGCCACACTTTTGTATGCAGAAGACATCATTACACAAGGTGAAACCATAATCCAAGCAACACAATTGAACTAATTCAGTTAAAGGTCGGGAGAATAAAAAAATATAAGCACACACTAATACTAAACTTGAAAGCTAGTAGAACAGAATCCTAACTCCTAAGACAAAAAGAATGAACTAACTATCCCTTTTCCAAGTAATCTGAAACAAAGGGATAAAAGAATTTTGCACACTTTCCTTCAAATTGCAATGAGATGAGCAAACCAATCAAGGGGCTTCCGGTTTGTTCAAGTCAACCTACAATACACAAGCCAATGGCGCCAATCTTACAGCTCCAAACAATCAATTGAAGCACTCCCAACCGTGTATAAGTGGCCCATGGACTCCAACCGATTAGTGTACTAAGTAGCTCAACCCATTTTGAGTCCTCAAAACAAAAAGACCACATCTACCAGGAACATATAGTAATAGGAAACGGAATATAATACTGAAGACCTTTCATTGTAACTCTGCAGTTCAGCTTCACAATGGTCAATACATATATGAGAAGCTCCAAAAGCTTCAAATTTCAACGCTTCTCCAACTCAAACTCAGCAGAAGCACAACACCAATCTTAGCACATGTATTAGGCTTACTTTTCCAGCAAAACAAGTCCTATATCTTATAAGCCATTAACTTCAATTCAACACTAAACAATACATCCCATTTCAGATAGAAATGACAAATTCAAGCACAAGCATAAAAGAAAACTCAACCTATTCCATGAAAACGCATCCGATCTACACCAATCGACAATAAAACCAGAAAATTTCACGAAAAAACACAACAAACAAGGGAGAAACATACGAGAGGAAAATCGAGAGGATTCCGGCGAGTCAATTTTTCCTCATCGGGTGCCATACGAACCACATGAGTAATCCGCCGGCTCCGATTCATCTGACTACCAGCACTCAACAGAGCAAGTCCTCTACGGCGGAAAACACACACCGACACCGTAGGGCACCGGAAAACACCGCATCTCAGCGACGAAGAAGAAGAAGAAGGTGCAGCTGTAGGCGCTGCCGAGGGTTTCGAGGTAGAACATACCGAGAGGCAAATCGACGCCATAATTGATTATTCAATCGTATGATTCTAACTCCGACGAGGCAGCTTCTGGCTTCTTCTCCTCCGATTTGGCCAGAAGAAAACAAACAGCAATCGCCGCCCTCCGGCGCAACCGCTTTTATATCCGCTGCTGGTAATGGCGGCTAAATCTCCATTATGGATCTGTTTTGTTGGGCTAGGCTGGTTCACAATTTTGGAATTTTTGAGGCTTCATATATAGTTTTTGCCCCTTGAATTTAGCACGAAAAGTTTTCGTTTTGGTATGTGAATTTTCATAAAATTTATAACTTGAATGATTTTAATTTGACTCTCGAAATTTTAAAGGATTCTTTGATGTTATTTTCCATAGTTAACAATTGCTTACATTTTTCTTCGAAAATCAAAGAAAAGGTAAAGAAATATTCATGTAAAACTCGTTTTAAGTGTGTGTTTGTTATTGATTTTTAAGTAAGGTTTCGAATTGAACTAAAATTTAATAACGGCTAAACTGAACTTACTAAAATTTGAAATTTATATTAAATTTATTGAATTTTAAAGTAATTGAAATTTGTTGAAACTTAAAAATTTAACGAAACTTATTTGAAATTTAATGAAAATTTAATTAAATTGAACTAAACTAAATTTTAATGAATCTGGATGAAAATGAATGAAAAACAGGTTGAAAGGAATAAAAGCATAGTCTAGTAAAGTTCACAAATTTTTATAGAATTACATAATTTAATTTTTCATATTGATTTATTAAGAAATGTTTTATTTACATTTTAAAAATCAAATATGAAGAGCGATTCTAAATGACAAACCAGCCATGTGTAAAGTTCGCAGTATAGTAAAAGAAAGTCATCTCATTTATCTTCTATTCGGTCAATTTCCATAGTCAAAACATGAGTGCTCTTTACAAAAATATAGGTCAAAGCAATTGAATCAGTAATGTTTTGTCATATAATTTGCTAAAAGAATTACAGTTGTGTAATTAGTTAGATTACAGATTATTAGCACTAGAAATCGATCAATTAGCTAAAGTTTCACGATTAAAAGATGACATTGCACTTTTAATGTGATTGCATATGACACATTACATTCACATAATTCATGACCTCGGACATGATAGTTTTTATTT
>CAOJBJ010068854.1:0-13581 GCA_948291685.1 Euphorbia celastroides
CATAGTGCTGCAGCATCTTTTCGGGTCAAAATTAATAATGTGCTTCTCATGGCTCATGACATCACTGTTGGAAAAGATTTTAGACTCTTTTTCAAGGTCAGAATTAATCGCATCACTTTTCCATGAAAATTCAATCTACAACTCTAAGGACCCGTTTGGGATTGCTGTACGAGCTTTTTGTTCCTAAAAGTTGGTCTTACAAACGTTTGATATAACAACATAATTTAGCTTTGAATAATGCATTTTGGTCCAATATACTAAGCAATTGAGAACTTTCAAAACTGCTTTACGAAACTATATTTTGTTGCTTATAGGAAAGCTTCAAAATGGGACTTTTGAGGTCAACAACTTAGGAAAGCAATAAATAACTCGCGCTAAGTGTCTGTTTGGCATTGCTGTTAGAGCTGTTGTCCCTAAAAGTTGGCATCACAAACTTTTCATATAACATCATTTTTTTTTATTTTGACAGTGCATATTGATTCTTTATATCAAAAAGTTGAGAACTGCCAAACAGCTTTTCCAAAACTATAATCTGCTGCTTTTAGGAAAAGCTTCAAAATGGAGCTTTTAGGGAAAGCAGCCCCAAACAAGCCCTAAATGACTTCGTTATATGTTTTGAACAAGATATGGAAGTGAATATAGACCATGTTAACTATTTGGATTGTTATTCAATAAAATATTAGACTATGATTCCAATATTGTCCTTAGGATCTGTTTCATAATCGTTGTGCTTAAAATGTTATTTATGAAGTAATATTTTTTAATGCGACAGGTGGTTATATGTCTGTGGCTCCTTTCTGCAATTGGAAGTTACTTCTCTTTCTTCACTCTGGCCTATGTCGGTAAGGCGCTGCATTTCTTTGTCAGAAATTTCTTGAATAGCCAGAGAAGTGAAATAACTGGTTTGGTATTGATTATACAGGAACGGTAATATCAGTTACAATACCAGCCTTGTATAGCAGATACGAAGAGAGGGTGGACAAATGTTGCGGGATGATCCAGAGAACATTTTCACACCATTATAAGATAGTGGATGAGAGCGTTATTAGTAGACTACCGAGGAGTTTGTCCATTGGCAAAGATGACTAGGCAAAGCAGCGTGTACATAACTGATTCTGATCCAAAGGTGAAGTCATTGGGTTCAATTTGTGACAAGGTTTGTCAAATCCCTGTATTCTTAATCGTGCAGTTCTGTTTTCCTATTCATGCGGGACTATGGTTTTACAATTTTATTGGGATAATAGTAATCTTTCTCCAGGTTTTGGGTGTGTAACAGTGTGCACTTTAGGTATCTATCCTTTATGTAGATGATTGGATGGCAGAAATTTCATTTTAAAGTTTATGTATCAAGCAAGCAATGGATAATTTAGATAACCATTTTGTGAATGTTAACGCTGATCAAAAAGCAAATAATTTGTCTTTTCCAACCGACCTTGAATTCTTCATCTTGGAACTGACCTAGATTGCTAGGACACTTTTTTTTTTCTTAACTTTAGTAGAGAGGGAGGTACATCTGAGATTACTTCAAAAGATTCATTTGAGATTGATTAGTATATAGCCTTGATAGAGTTACTTTGTGTTGGATGATTCATATAGTAGAAACTGTATTGCTATTGGGTAACAGTTTCTTTTACTCCCAGTAAACAAAACCGAAACAAAATGCAAGGGTTCTTTGCTTGATTTTTCACGTATACTGCGGTTGAACTTATGTGGTTGAACTTATGTTGGTACCATATTAACAAGGCAAAATGGTCAACTCCAATAACAATCTCTAGTTTGAAAGCAATTCGTATGCCTTCTCCAACCACACATTGAAGACTTCCTCCAGGAGGAGTACAAAGTGAACCTGACGACCAAGATTATTCAAATTTTTTATATCAGTGATCATTTTGTTAAAAAGAAAGGTAGAAAACCAAATTAAAATGAAAAATCGTATTTTCCGGTTTCTCATTGGTAATCACCTCTTTAAAGTCATCTGCATATTTTTTGACAGTTGATATAGCCACTGCAGCCGCCTCTTGTAAAGGATACCTGATACATTACATGTTGGACGTTAATGAACTTTTATTCAATTTACAGCACACCAGTTCATATCGATTGTTACATGCGAAAACTAACCCATAATCACCACAACAAATCGCAGAAAAAGCAATGCACTGAATCTTGTTTTCTTTAGCCAATGCTAAGCTGCTCCAGCACCCATTGAACACCAGATTATACAGCACATTCAAACAACCAATTCTCGTTGCCAAGGATTTCTTTCTTCAAAATATTATCTTCATTGATGAATATATCCTCTCAAAACAACCTGTATGCATTTTTCATGGATGCTGCAGGATTCCTATCTCCAAAATATATTGGGCCAACTGTATGAATAACTCGAGAAGCTGGCAATTTGAAACCCCTGTGCATATCACAATAGAAATTGGGTCAAAATCAATCGCCAAAACTATGGAAGACAAGGTACAATGAAGAACAATAGTGAGTACTACGGAGTAATCCTTGCTTCTCCTGTTGGACAGTGGACTCCAGGCAAAATTTCAGGGAAATTACAAGCACATATCTTGCAGTTGAGGTCCAGCCGCACTATGAATAGCTGCCAAAGATCAACTCAAATTTTAACCATCACTCTGAATGGTTAACATGGTATGGATGGATTTCAGTACCTAAATCAGCGCCACCGCCTGGACGCATTTGTTCATTAGTCGAATTTACCTGTAAATTGATCTATAATAAATATGTCTTTTCTCCATTGTTAATTGACTCAGATAAAAATAACTCGAACATGGTTTGAAAAGCATAATGGCACACCCTGAACCTGACAAAAGTGCATCTTTTTACCCTCCAATTATCGTGTAATCTTGTGATGTGAGAAACAAAAATAAAAAAAAACCAAATGCATGATTTAGCTCTCAACATTTGCCCGAAAATCTATTTAAGCTCTCAATGTTTTCAATCAGTCATTTTAGTAACTAACCTTTTAAAAAGTGCACCGAGTTAGTCCCTGAATCCTACGTGACAGCTGACGTGGCAACTTTGACTTTGATGAGAGAGTGACTGACTTTCTAGTGGCATTTTTCTGGCTAACCACGGACTTCCGGCGACACTTTTATGGCAACAGCTGACTTCCGGTGGCACTTTTTCAGTGATGGAAGACTTCCGGCTGTACTTTTCCGACGACGACGACTGGCGTGGCAGTACTTTTCCGGTAACGACATTGACGTGGCGATAAGTGTAACACACTCTCTTGGATGGGAGTGGTTTTATATATTTGAGTGGCTTTTCGAGCAAATGTTGAGGGCCAAATGATGGTATCAGGCCTAAAAAAATGAAATCCTTAAAAAGTCAAAACATTTATGAGATGGTGCATGGCATGGAGAGCAAACTGGTGCACTTTTTCATAATTCAGGGGACTAGTTGGAATGTTGAAAGTTTAAAATGACATCTAGCTTTTTAAGCCAAGTTTTGGGGGGTCTCAAAACATTTGAAGTAAGAACAAACTACAGTAAATACTTGTTGGGTTTTTGTTTATGGAATGAACATGATAGATGAATTAGAGACAGGATCCATGTGGAAATGCACAAATGAGCACACTTTTGTCTATTTACATGCTTACAAAATATCACACAATAGATGTTCAAATGATAAAGGTGTAATGCTCTTATATGTCTTTGTGGTTGCTAGGATTAGTCATTTTTTTTGTGTGAATGACGCGCGAGCCATGTTATCACCATGTGATTGTCACGTCAGTGCCATGTCATCATATGGAAAATTTTTCAAATAAAATTTATTACGTCATCACCACGTCATCCATGTGAAAGTCTTACTTGCTTGACTTTTCAAAAGAAGCCATGTCATCGTCCATGTCGGATTAAGTTCAGGGACATAGATGGTCATTCACAAAGACCAGAAGCATAAATAATTAATTTTGACAACACAAGGACATATAAGAGCATTAGGCCAATAATAAAATATATATAAATAAATCAAATCTTAAAAGTAAAGCCCTGACATCAAAATCGGAATTATTTTGGTATGTGGGATCTTCAAGTCATTCTGGGAATACAAAATGTTGAGAAGTAGAAAGGAAAAGCAAAGAAAGAAAAAGGAACTAACAATAGCATCAGAGCGGCCATTGATGGACCAGGTGGTGATGGTGCCTTTGCTGAGTTTGAGAAGAGTAGAGGATGACAGCGGAAAAACATATGCTTTCTTATCAGACATCAACTCCCCCAGGGTAGCTCTCGATGAGATGTCGACAGGCATGGTCTGAAGCTGTGTAATTGTTGCGGCAGGAAAAAAAAAAAAAACAAAAAAGAGAGAATAGGAGGATGATGGCTATTTGGTAATACAAGAAACTACTCGGTAAAAGTCAATGAATTTTAGTCAAAGCTAGGGAGAAACTAGCGTCTAGTTTTGTAATGGTTTTTTTACTTTTTCTACTTGATTAATCTTTTATTTTACATGTTTAGTTGAGAGTTTGAAGGTGTGGAACGTCTCTTTTAGCAGTTTTACTTCACTCGGCTAGCCCAGTGATACCAATTGATTTTTTATTAAGTGATACAATTATTGGTAGGAGATTTTGGGTTCAAAACCCAACCAATTTAAAGATTTAATTATTCAAAAAAATATCTAGCCTAGTTATGGTTTTTCATAAAAAAAATAAAAGAAATTTAAATGTTCAGTTATAGTCGTGTTTTATTATAATTCAGAAAAATAATTGTCATTCATTTGTCCATTATAATACTTGAGCTACCAATAGCCATTGCCCATTTGTTACTATTTCAGTACGTTTCCCAATGTGTCAATAGTCTGGAAATTGAAAGGTTTTACACTTATAAAACCGAAACATTTGGTCGCCAAAAACTTGGTATTAGGAGCGTCTGGTGTTGGTAGTAGATGATAGACTCTTTTGATACAGATGTAAGCTATAAACACATAATGCAACTAAAGAGAATTTCAATATATTGTATTAACCCTGCCATTTGAACCACATTGGTATTGAATTACACTTCAGAAAATTTGTAAAGATACAAACACTGCACACAGGATGTCAAATCTGATACGCAAGAAAACATTAATTTGGAAGCAGTTCATTAGCCTTGTTCAACCACACATTGAAGACTTATTCCAGGAACAGTACGAAATGAACCTGCAGACCACAATTATCCAAAATTTCATTGTCAATCAAATGTTATTGACTTCAAATAGCCTTTACCGATGTTATGGTAATCTGCTCACCTCTTTAAAGTCATTAGCAAATTCTTTGACAGTTGATATAGCCACTTCTGCTGCCTCTTCTAAAGGATATCTGATACAAAATGTGTTCAATAACAATCAATTCACCCGTACTACTCTAGCCAGGAGAGCAGAAACGCTCTCTCAGGGCAATATAACTCTTTGTTACAAATAAAAACTAACCCGTAAACACCGCAACTAATTGCAGGGAAAATAATATACTGAATACCATTGGCTTTAGCTAATGATAAGCTGCTCCTGCACCAAAAATAGTGATAGTAGTAAGTATAGCATATCTAAGTTACAAACGCTTGTTCCCAAATAAACTCTCTATCTTTCATTCTAGAGCCACGTGAATCTAAATCACAAATTAGAAAAAATGGCATCAGAGCGGCCATCGACAGACCGCTTGGTGATATCGCCTTTGGTGAGCTTGAGAATAGGTGAAGATGACAGGGGAAACACATGAGTAGAGGTGCCCCCAGGCATTGCAGTCATGTCCGGTGGAAACTCGAGATTGAGATGTTTGTTGCTGGAAGGGAAGGAAACATGATTAAATAGACCCAATTCCAACAACTAAATGCAATTTTCTCAAGTCAACCAGTGATTATTTAGCATTTTTGTGCATTAATATATATTCCATCTTCCATCATTTTAGCATAGTCAATATCACCTATACCCGTTTCTTTTTTTTTTTAATTCATGTACTATATGCAGTACATTGCCTTTTTTATTCATCGGAATGGACTATGTGAGGTGTTAACAGAATTTCTGATACCTTCATGTGAAAACTAAAAAAGATAATTAATTTCGTAGCAACAAGATGAAAAAAGAGACACAGATGAACAAATGAGGGGCCGGTTTAGTTTAGTACTGCTTTCCATACTGTTGTTCTCAAGAACTTCCACTTTCAAGAATTCTCTAAAACATATTTTGGTATGGGAAAAGCAATATTAAACATTTCCTAATTAATTAGTTATCCATGGCTAATATGTGTAGTCTAAAACCAAATTTATTATCAAGCAGGAAAATTGTGAAATGAACTTTTTGGGACAGCAAATGAAAAACCATTCTTACATTTAAGCAAATATCATAAAAGATTGTCAATATAATATTCCAAATAACATCCTTCACACATATTATTCTTTGGTAATCCAATTTTCTGATGATCTTACATTGACCCTTGGAAAATAGGAAACAAAACTTCCTCCTCCTATTTACCTTTGGTAGTGGTACTATATCAAGCTACAGTCCATGCTAAGGTGCCTTCAATCAAGCATTAAAGATGTCACCCGTAACACAACGAAATGCACCTGCCAACAATTTTCAAGTAAGAGAAAATGAGTTTTCATGGAAACATGATATTGTTGTTTTTTCTAGTCATAGAAGAAACACAGTATAAACAAGCAAAATGAGGGATATTCTAGTGATAGAAATATCAAAACAGAGGACTTGATCAACAATTCCAACGCTCCTTTTTGGGTGAGGGCTGCTGATTTTGAGATTTATTGTTATAGTTGATAACCAAGGCTTCTTCCAAGCCCGGCTTCCGGCACTGTCTTTCCAATGGGGATCTACAAGACTAGATAATACCGTTAGGAGGCGGGCCGGTTTTCCAGCGAGGCCTCTCCGACGGTCAAGTCAATTTATCTCAAAGGGGTTTATGAATGTAGAGGAAGAAGTAGTTAGTTTACCTTATTGTGTGTGCAAGTAGGGTTATGTTGCCCTAATTTGCTTGTTGGGCCATGGGCCAACAATTAGCTATGTGAGCCTTTTGGCCTTATATGCCATATTGATATCAATAGTCATTGAGCATTGGTCTTTCGTCTTTGATTTTTAGTTATTGGCTTTGGTCTTTGGTCATGGTCATGGTCATGTGGAATTAAAACAAGTCCACCTCGACATGTTGATTGTTCATAGTTGCATTGGCTGCAGTGTGATTTCTACAAACCTTCTCCCTATGACTCATTTCACAACATCCATTACATTTAACATCTCGTCTCCACCAACACTTGTACGGTGGATGATGTTTTTTCTTATAATGAGGACAAGCCTTCTATTTTTCATCAATTGATTTTGCTTGAAGAGCACCTTCTATTGTGCCTTCTTCTCTAATAAGTTGTCTTTAAATTAAGATAATGATTTAGGATCATACGATGAACCAGAACACAGAATATGATGGTACCTGTTTTTATGCCATAAGAAATTGCTTTTGATGTAGATACTGTCATTGAAGCAGCCTCGTCGTTGGGATACTTGAATACTTTTGTAGCAAGTTTAAGAACCAAACATAAAGGAAAATTCATTGTTTACCATCTCATCCCGTATTTGATGCATAAATTACAAATTTATTGTTAAGTTACGGAGAGTTGTTCCGTTTCAATGCTAATTGAAAACAGCTCTCTTTGAGAGTTTGAACGTGTGGAATTGTTTTTTAGCAGTTCAAGTTCACTCGACTTTGCATATCTAGTCTCAGAGATGATTTTTGAGAAAATCTTTTTTCTTTCCTTAAAGTTTGCAATTCTATTTCTCATAGGAATGAAATTCGTTTTAATCAGTTGTGGTCACGTTTTGTTTCAATGTAGATGATATGTTGAATGCATTTGTCCATTTTTAATACTACAGCTACCAAATAGCCATTCTAAACTTTTTCATCATGTTTCCCGGCGCCTTGATAGCAAGGACGTGTAAAATGTCTTGCAAGCATAAAACTGAAACGTTTCGTTGAATTGGCGATGTCTTGTGTTGCTAGTAGGTGGTAAACTCTTTTGCTACAAATGTAAGCTATAGATACAAAATGCAACTGAAGAGAATTTCAGCATATTGGCCATTAAATGAATTAATCCTGCCATTTAACCATATTGGTAGTCTCATCAAAATGAAACTTACACATCAGCACATTTGTAAAAGATACAAACACCAATCACAGAATGTCAAATCAAATAACGCAATCAAACACTAATTCAGAAGCAATCCATTTGCCTTCTCCAACCACACATTGAAGACTTCTTCCAGGAACAGAACAAAGTGTACCTGCCAACCACAATTATCTAAAAATTTTCTTACACCAATGTTATTGGCGTCAAATAGAATTTTTCAGTGTTATCGTTATCTTCTCACCTCTTTGAAGTCATTAGCAAATTCTTTCGCGGTAGATATAGCCACTTCAGCTGCCTCTTCTAAAGGATATCTGATACAAATTTCGTCCAGGAATTGTTCAATTTACAGCAACATCTTTGCTCATATTCACACGCAATAATATAGCCAGAAGTGCAAAAACGCACTCTTGGGGCAATATAACTCTTTCTTACAAACAAAACTTACCCGTAAACACCGCAAGAAATTGCAGGGAAAGCAATATACTGAATACCGTTGGCTTTAGCTAACGCTAAGCTGCTCCTGCACCCATTAAGCAAGAGAGATCATATACAACTTTAGTTCCCAAATATGTTCTCTATCTTTCATTCTGGAGCCATATTAGACTGAATTGGCCTACAAAAAGAACTCGAGAGCTCATTTGGCCAGTAAGGTTAACTAAAATTTATTTGTCACAGTTTACCAAAGTGATGGTGCACTTAATTTGTGTTAGATATGTTCATCAGGTGGGCCGGTTTGGGCAGGGCTTGGTACAAAATGAGTGGCCAACCATTTATGTGGGCTCAGGCCGGTACCGTGAACAGGTTTACTCATAAGTCATGATCATATATATAACGGCTGAAAAGAAAGCATTATAGAGTCAATGTAGACAACCTGTATGCATTTGTCAAGGAAGCTTTAGGGTTCCTATGCGTAAAATATATTGGACCGACAGTATGAATCACATGAGAAGCAAGCAGTCTGAAACCCCTGTGCATATCAAAGACATTGAAAATCGATCAAACCGTGGCAAATAAGTTATATAAACATGTATGATAGTAAAATACGAGGAATACAGAGTAATCCGTGCTTCTCCTGTTGAACAGCGGACTCCAGGTCAAATTTCAGGAAAATTAAAGAACATTTCTCGCAGTTGGGGTCCAGCAGCTCTATGTATAGCTGTCAGCATTCAACACATCTGTCGAGAAATGAAGCATTGAAACGAATTGTTAAGATACAGTAGGAATGGATTGGAATACCTAAATCAGCGCCTCCATCTGGGCTCATTAGTTCATTAGTCGAATTGACCTGCATGAATCCATCAGTAAAGTATTGAATTTGCAAAGAAATATCAATGTGAAAGAAGTGGATCGTGTTAAGGAAAAGAGAAAAGGGAACTAACAATGGCATCAGAGCGACCATCAACAGACCACTTGGGGATATCGCCTTTTGTGACCTTGAGAAGAGATGAAGATGACAGGGGAAACAGATGAGTGATTCCCACGTCAACTAATTCACCTGGTAAAACACCGCTAGAGATGTCCACAGGCTTGGCAATCATAACAGGTCCAGATAGAGATGTTTGTTGCCAGAAGAGAGAAGCAGCTAAATAAATCCAAATGGAATAAGTAAACGCAATTTTCTCAAAGTCAACACGATTGATTAGAGTTGGTGTGCTTGGACATAAATATTAACTTTCTTTCATTACAATTGCCAAAAAGATAATTAATAGCATAACACAAACTATGAATTGGACGAACTTTTACCTTTTCCAATATTATATGAAAAGAAATGTGTTATTTTAGAAGGTTGACTTTTTCTTAGCTTTGTATTCATAACTTTAGAAGGTTCCGCTCATGTCAACTACATTAAGGTATTGGATTCCTTAGCCAGCAAACAAAGAGGAACGAAAAGTCAAATAACAATATCAAAGAAGATAGCTAAAATCATTGGGCGCAGTTCATCATCACCATTTAAGCAAATATCATATTACATTGACAATATAAAATTCAAATAATCTTCACACAATTCTTTGGTTATTTGATATTCAGATTTCTAACATTAACCAGTTCATCAATCCTCACAATTAGGATATTGACTTCCTCATCTTATTTACCAAAACGAGAAAGACAGGTAGGAGTAATATAGCAAGGTGTAATCCATGCTAAGGTGTGAGCAATTCCCTTGCGGCCTTCAACCAGGCATTAAAGATTTCATCCGAAAACAAAACAAAATGCACCTGCCAACAGTTCACAAGACAAATTATGTTTTCCCAAACATATTATATCAATATATCTTGCTATAAAAGCATGTTTTTACCACCCAAACAGAGAAGTGGTTGGACAAAGGGGTAATAATACAGTAGATGCAACAACTTAATTCATCTCAAGGGAATTCAGAATTATGGTTTGGACAAATGGATGTAAACTGTCTGTGATTAACCCAAGTACCGGACTGACCCCTCCAACTTTTAGTTGTTCCTTTTATCCCTAATTCAACAGATTGTCGCCTGAATACCATGTGCCAACTTTTGAATGGATTTGACTTTTCAAAGATGTCATTTTTCTGATTTTCTGTCTCCATTGAAAAGCTAACATGTGGCATTCTAGAGAACTGGTGCACTTTTACCAACTTCAGGAGGTTCACAGGGAACTAAAAATTGGAAGGACAGTAGGCTATTTCGGCCGTATATAGGCGGATGTACTAGGCTTAATGATTTAGGATCATAATGTGAACCAGAACACAGAATAGGATGATACCTCTTTAATGCCATCAGAAGATTCTTTAGCTGCGGATACTGCAACTGAAGCAGCCTTGTCATAGGGATACCTGAAGTTAGCGAAAAGAACTAAATGTTGAGATTCACAAGAGATTATCATGCTTTCATAGCAGGTTCGAGAAACGCCATTAGTAAGTCGATACTTTAATGTTAGGGTTAATTACAAAAACCTACCCTGTGTTTTGACAAATTTTCAAAAAGAGGTCTGTGCTATTGTGTTCAAAAAAGGGGTCCTTGTTTTCAAAAAGTTAACAAAAAAAGTTTACAAAAACCCTTTTTGACCCCTTTTTCTAAAATAAAAAAATAGCAACCTCTTTTTGAAAATTTATCAAAAAACAGGGCAGGTTTTGTAAATTATCCTTGATGTTACATTATATATTCGAAGTTTCTTCGATTGTGAAGTCAAATATCGCTATTGCAACTCCGCTAGAGGGTCAACAAGAAACAACCTCTCTGTTTTCCTTGCTTGGGCGGAAGCCTTGATAGGCATCAGGATAATGTTTTTGTTCAAAGAAGTAACTAACCCGTAAACTCCACAAGATATAGCAGGAAAAGCAATGTACTTAATGTTGTTTTCCTTGGCGACTTTCAAGCTATTCCTGCAATCGAGAAGCATAAATAAAAATGTTATTTCAACCAAAACGCACAACGGCACAACCATTTCCAAAAACAGATAGCAATACTTTTATTGAGACCTGTAAGCATTTTTCAGGGAAGCAGCAGGATTTGGATCAACATCATAGATGGGACCAACAGTATGAATCACATGAGACGCGGGCAATTTGAAACCGCTGCAGTTTTTCGATGTTGTCATGAATGGATTAAAAAAAGATACATATTCAAAGCTCTGTTATTAAAAAAATCAAAGAAAGAAGATCTTACGGAGTAATTTTAGCTTCTCCTGTTGCGCAACGGATTCCAGGCCGAACTTCAGGGACTTTATAGCATGCACTTAAAAGCTCTGATCCAGCAGCTCGATGAATGGCTGGAAAATTGCAATTAATGTTAGAACTTCGCAAAAATGCTCACCGAAAAAATGAAAAAAGCATTAGAAAGAGAAGACTACCTCCATCAGCACCTCCACCTCCAAGCATTCTCTCATTTGCTGGATTCACCTGCAGATGAAAGCACATTATGTATGCCAAAAACATTGACCTCAAATAGTAGAATAAAAAATCTCAAAGGTATATGTTTGAATCTTCAAACCCTAATTACAACCTGATTTCTTACAATCTAATTTGTTGCTTATAATGAAATGTGTATCCCAGGTATGCCAAATCCATCAAGCAAATTGACTAAAGCATAACAAACCAAAACAGAGCCGTGCATTCTTACTTCCTCAACGAATTCAATCAAGGTAACACATTACCAAAAACTAACAGATTAGAGGGATTGATACCTGAAACCCCAAATGTGCTTCATTGCAAAGTGCAGATTGTACCCTAAGAATCTAATTCATGACTCAAACTGCAAAAATATAAAAGCAAAGAAAAGCAATCAAGTTTGCATTCACTAAAAAAGAGAGAGAAGGGTAGTTACAATAGCATCGGAAGAGCCATCGATGAACCATTTAGTGATATCTCCCAAGCTGATTTTAAGCACGGATGAGGAAGACAAAGGAAAGACGGTGTTGTCCCCTCCATTGGCAGCTGAGCTTTCCATTCGAGCTTTCAATGGAAACTGGAGAAGCCGAATACGCTGATTGCTGCTAAAAGAATTACGAATGGGAGACCCAAAAGCAACGAACCCTCTACAGAGTGAACTCATATTTGGGCTTTTCCATCTTCGTTAAAAAATGCACCGTCAAATTTACAATTGTGCCCCTCGTTAACTTTTTTTATTTTCTCTTCCTAACGTTTTCCTATACAAGCGACAACCCAGTTTTATTTTTCTTTTTTTCACTTGCATTTTTGGCAACTGTCCTGTTATCTTCTTAAGTCAAATTATAAGTTGGTCATGGAATTTCGTCACACTATATTAAGGGGGTGTTTGGTTCATGTAGGATAATGGAAAGAGAATCAAGAAAGGGAAAAGAAAAGAAAAGAGTGATTTATCCTTTGATTCTCCAATTTATTTGGATATGTATTGAAGGAAAGAGAATGAAATTTTTTTTATTATTTTATTATTATTTATATTAATAAAGTTAATAATAAATGTTAATAATTATTAATTATTGAATAAAATTTAAAATATTAATTTTATAACTGAATTTTTATTTAGTATGGATATTTCACAATAAATTTTACGATTACTAATTATTAGATATAATATGACTACATTAATCATAAATTATTATCACATATTAATAAATAATTAATTATTAATATTAATATATAATCATTATAGTTATTTTAAATATTATTGATTATTATAATATTTTATATTTTACTATAGTAATATGTAAAACATTAATAATAATAATAATAATAATAATAATAATAATAATGTATCATTTTAATATGTTGTTAATAATATTGTTGGACCAGCCTCGCTGATACCAAAGCCACGCTGGAGGGACAGCTCGCTGATGTTAGTTTTGTTCTGGCTGAAAAGGACTCTCAGCGGTAGTAGATCGTCAACATAAGCATATGGAAGGAACTCGCTGATATAAAGCCGCGCTGAGAAAGGACGTAAGCAAGTAATTCAAAATTGGTTTGTCTTATGTCCAGCTATCTAAACTCGACAAAAAGGAAGATGCATTTAATGCG
>CAOJBJ010069877.1:0-13402 GCA_948291685.1 Euphorbia celastroides
CCTCATTACATGTCAACTCCAAAGCAACAAACTCGGATTCCATCATAGACCTTGCTATGATGGTTTGCTTTGTTGACCTCCATGTTATGGCTCCACCTCCTAATGTGAAGACATAACCACTAGTTGACTTAACTTCATCAGAATCTGAAATCCAATTAGCATCGTTGTACCCTTCTAGGACAGCGGGGTTGCCACTATAAAGTATACCATAATTCATGGTACCTCTCAAATATTTCATAAGCCTCAAAATAGCCACCCAATGTTCATCACTCTGATTGTGCGTATACCTACTCAACCTACACACGGAATAAGCTATATCTGGGCGTGTGAAATTCATCAAGTGCAACAAACTTTCTATAATTTGTGCATACTTGGATTGAGACACCAGATCTCCTTTATTTTTAAATAATTGGATATTTGGATCATAAGGAGTACTCACATGATTTACATCATAATATTCAAACTTCTTAAGAAGTTTCTCAACATAATGCTCTTGACTTAACAAGATGCCATTATCCTTCCTTATGATCTTAATCCCTAAAATCACACTAGCTTCACCCATGTCTTTCATATCAAATTTTGATGATAAGAATATTTTTACTCTATTGATAATATCAATACTCGAATTAAAGATAAGTATATCATCCACATAAAGGCAAATGATAACACATTCACCATTTATCACTTTAGTATACACACACTTATCAACATCAAGTGATGAAAAACCATCCTCCATGAGAACATTGTCAAATTTCTCATGCATTGTTTTGGCGCTTATTTCAAACCATATAAAGACTTAATTAATCTACACACTTTCCCTTTTTGTCCGGGTTCAACACATCCCTCGGGTTGCAACATATAAATTTCCTCATCTAAATCACCATTGAGAAAAGCGGTTTTAACATCCATTTGATGGATAAAAAGTTTATGAATAGAAGCTAAAACAATTAAAATCCGAATTGAAGAAATTCTAGCCACGAGAGCATAAGTATCAAAATAATCAACATTTTCTTTTGACCTAATGCATCATTGAGCCCCTAACGTTTACCCGAAAAACCATTTAAGCCCCTAACATTTTAAAGTGGCCGCTTAAGCCCCTAATGTTTCTAAAACCGTGCCATTTAAGCCCCTGAATCCTATGTGACAGCTAACGTGGTAACTTTGACTTTGATGAGAGGAATTCTGGTGGTTATTTCCCTTCAGAAGGGAGGCTTTAGCTCCTGGCCACCCCTGAAGATGACTAGTTGTCAGTTGTATAGCAGTAACTATTTTTTATGGGGTTTGCCTTCGTCCAAGTTGTGTAGTATTTAGAATGTGTTTTTGGTATTTTACTCTCCACATGTTGACATGCGATTTTGTCGAGGATGATGAATGGCCCATTTCTTCATATGAAATAGGAACTAATTTCATGGGTAGTAGCGGGATGAACGGCCCAAAGGGAGACAAAGGCCAACACCGTGATGAGCGGGAACATATCAAGTGGGATGTGATTGGATGCTACAAGTTAAGAGTCCTATTAACATTATCTTTTGTTATTTTATTCAATTCGTTATCAATTTCAAATTTTGAAATTTCCTCTCCTTTTTAGTTCCTTAACTTCATGTCCCAACTTGTTAACTTGAGAGACTCATTTTTTCGGCAAATGGCAGCTTGCAAATCCTCTTTGTTAGCTATAATTTTTTTCATATCAAAGCGGAAAGTTTTCTTTTAAAAATTTCGTTACGAGCAAGTAGAGACATTGTAGACGTAGGAGGGAGAATTCCAGTAAGATTTTTAAACTGGGACTAAAAGTTTGTGGGATTCTATCACCGGTGGTTTGTGTCAACTTCTGGCAATAGCTTCTTGAAATTATTCATCCCTTCAAACGAATCCTCATGCCCAAATTCCGGTGCTCCATGATAAAATTAATTACAGAATCGTGAATAAGTAATTTCTTTAACAAACATGCTTTAACTAAGAGTTCGAGCTACATTTACTCTACATGTAATTAAAACTTAATCGAATCAAAACACGGACGAATGGTAACTCAACTTGGTTGACTGCCTTTTAGTTGTAGATGAAAAAAAAATTATTGTTACATATCCCTTTTATCTCTGTTATAAAAAATTTAAAAAACTGCTTAAGAATAAGTGGGTGAAAAATACGGGGGAATAATTAATTAAAAAAATAAATCATTGAGAAAATGTACGGACACACGTGTTACTGATCCGTACAGCAGCTATGGATTCTCTCCCTGTCCCCTCCTCCGCGGCCAAGCGCTCCTGTCCTTCCGCCGCCGCCACGTCAGCACTCCCCTCGCGCCAGATGGACAACCTCCTCCAAACTTTTCTAGATCTCGCAGATTCCAATTCGCTCTCCGTCGACCTCTCCTTCGAGCGGCTCCTCGACTCCGCCCCCGATGATCCCGATCACTCTCTCCTCATCGATCGCGCTCTCAAATTAGGCTCCGTGCTTCTCGAGGCTGGTAAACGCTCCGCCAGAAAGCGATCCTCTAAGCACAATTCCCTCACCTGGCCTCTGCCTCCCGATCTCACCATCAAGGTTTTTTAATTTGTTGCCTTCGATGAATTCGTTGCAAATTTTGTGAGTACTTTTGGCTGTTCATGTGAATTTGACCATATTGTTCTTAAGTTAGTTCTGAATGTTCTTGTCTTGTATGCCTTGGTAAATAGAGCTTTTTTTTATTATCTGAGTACATTCAACTCCTAAATTATGAGTCTGAAAAGATTTGTGCTGAGTGATGTATTTATCTGTAAGTAAAGCTTGATAGTGTCAGCTTCTTTTACTATAAATTCAACTTTTCTATGAAGCATATTGTAAGACTCCGACTGCCAGATGCATGCAAAGGGGAATTGTATTGTTTTTTTCCCCTTTTCAAATTAGCAGGAGGAGCTATGACAGTTTATGTTGAAATCTTAATGAGAAAAGTTGGTGAATTAAGGCTTTTCAAAGCTATAGCATTGATTATTCAGATGTCTTCTTGTGATGCACACCTGTGAAATGATTTCCCCATTAATCGAGTATTGGATGTGTATGTACAGGTTTTTTCTATGCTTGACACACAAAGCTTATGCTATGCTGCTGCATCTTGTTCTATGTTCTACAAATGTGCCATGGATCCCTTGTGCTATGCTAATATTGACTTGACAACGGTTGTCCCGAAAGTAAATAATGCAGTTGTTTCAACAATGATCCAAAGAGCTGGAAAAGGCATCAGGTAAGAAATTCATATTTGAAATGATATTTATCTACGAGTGGTCAAGTAAATTATAGCACATAATGTTCGTGGAATATATTTTCTTTCTTTTTTTTTTCTGGAACCCTCTTGTTTTCACCTCTTACAAGTTTTCGGGTATTTACATGACATGTGGTAGTCGAAGTCTTGAAGAAGGCCTTTTTTAAAAATATAATATTAAATTGCAAAACTGAAAAATGGTCCTCTTGAGATCAATTCTGAAGCTAGTGTTGGTTTATTGATAACTCTTATTGTCCAATCTGGTTCCTGTAATATGCAATCTAGAGATTGACTCTGAACTATCCTCTACTTACAATCAAATTAGTACGTGTTTTTTGGAACTCGGCTTTGTTTTGACTAAAAAAATCATAAACACTGTCATTTATATGTGTATGTGGAAATTTTCATTGGACTTCATTTTGTGAAATATAATTAGCGAAATTTTTTATCACTTTTGTTAGGATTTTTGCGCAGTGCAGGTATTCTTTTTTGCTCTGTATTTTTCTGATTCCATTTGGATGGTTTCTCAGATCCCTTAAGCTTGGTATAGTTCCAGGTCCAGCTGTATCTCCTGGATCTTGCCAGCCATTAGTTCATAGCATCAGGAGTTCTGCTGATGTATCTAACTTCTCATGGAATGGGAAGAAGTGCAGACAAGGGAAGGAGTCATCTATTCTTACTAGATCGTGTTTATATACTTTGCACAGAGATGCCACTGCTGCAGGGTATGATTGTAAACCTACTTTTGGAGATGTTCTGGAAGATTTTGCAACTTGATGTATTTATTTTTTGTTGTTTTTCCTTGTTGAAGGGCTCTTTTGGAAAAATTGCACCTTTACAACATTGAAAGGATTGATAACACTGCACTTTGTGGAGCATTATCAGCCTGCCCGTCTCTTCTTGACCTGGAAATTGTTGGCTTGTATGTTACTCTATGTTATATCTCTTTGAATTATTGTTGTTAGAGAACACGTTAATTCGCCAATGCCTCAGATCGGGCGGTCACATAGATAGAGACAGGGTGCATATATCTAAAGTGAAAATTTCGATTTTTCAGATTTTGTTTTTCGTTGTTTCTCTGTAAGATCTATGGTGCACTCATCCTTCATTTAATTGCCATACCCTGTTACATATCATCACTAGTGGGTCTGTACAAGTGGCTTCTTTACATCAAATGGGACATGATATATATTTTCATAAAGTATTGTCTTTATGCTTTTGAAAGTATGAAACTGTTGGTGTCCAGATTCTTTCCATCTTGCTGTTAATTTGAGTTTATCTAACTTCATGCGTTTCCTCACGTGTTTTTTGGATTGGCATTCTAAGTTGCCTTTGCTAATAGCTTTTTTCCCGTAGTGCTTTTACAATTGCCAAAGCTTAAATAATGCCTTTGGTTAGCGTTTAGGACTCTTAGACATATAGAAAGATGGGATATAGTTTGTTTATTAAATTGGTTTTCTTATTTTGTGACTTGAGCCGTAGCAAGAACCCGGTTGTTTGTTTTTCATACGAGTGAGTAAATACAATCAAGAAAAGTTCGTTTGGAGAGGCTAAAATATGCTTTTTGGCTTTGAATGGTTCTTTAGCTGTTAAAAGTTATAATAGAGGCTTGCACCCTTGTGTCTTGATAAATTTTTTACTGATTGATGGTTAGTGCTGACTTTACTCAGACCTCAGAACACCAACCACTAATGCAAGTGGACGGCAAAGTAGATGATGTAGAGAAAAAATAACATGTTGCCAGTTCAAGAAAATGAGAATGACTAGGTGCATCGTAATAGTGAGCTGCCAAAAGTTGTAGTAAGAGAAAGACAATAATGTAGAAATTGCACTAGGCGAATTGTGCTATTAACTAAATTGTATAGCTGTGAGTTTTTCAAATATTTAAATGTAGTCGGAAGTCTAATATTTCTGAAACTTACCAGAAAGAATTCAAAGTTTTTGATAGATCAATATATACACCAAGTGGAGAGTTGGATACCACTCCTTATTGCATCAAAGTTTTATCGCCTACTCTTAGATTTATTTTAGATGAACTTTCCAGTTTGTTTCCCTAACCTTATGTGAGCTTCTGAGTATATTTTAACGTTAATTGCATCTATCTATCCTGTCTGCATTGTTAGTTTTGTATTGCATAGCCATGCTAAGCACTTTCTAGCATATTCTTGATGGACTGATTCATGTGTTGGCTTTTGCAAATTGATTTCCTGTTTTGAGTTATTGACGAAATACCTTACTGTTTACTGGTGTTGTAACTGTTGTTTCTTATCGTTTTACTTTTCCTGTTTATATATGTTTGCTGTTATGTTCGCTGAAGTTATTTTCTTTTTCTTGATGGGTGGTGGTTGAGCAGACATGTTGAGCTGAGGCAGACACTTGTGTCAGTGAGCATGAATTGCCCATTGATAAAGCGTTTGTTTTTCGAGTCCTCAAAATCAGGTGCAGTCTCCCATTCATAGGGGTTTTTGACTTCCCATTTTTTCGAACATTTTGCTTACAAACGTTTCCATATCAGGGAGGGATGAGAGTTTGAAATCACCGACCTGTGTGGATCTGGTTAATAATTGTCCAAATATCGAATCATTGTCTCTCAGAGGCTTTAAGCTGCATGATTGTAAAGTTCGTATACTGGTGAAGGTATGTTAACATGCTAAATGACTAGGTTTTTCTTTTCATGATGTGTCAACTCTTTGCTGAAATGATATGGCCTGACCATCTAATCGGCTTTGGATTTCAATTAAGGAAGTTAATTTGACTACTCAATTATCTGATACTTGCCATTTCTCTTTATTACTTGTTTGTTTCTCTCTCCCACTCGTAAAAAACTGAATGGGGGAGATTGAAGGAAATAAATCATTGGGTACAGTACATAATGGATGATTCAGCATCATATCCTGCTAATGAATTGAATATGTATGGAGAGTTAGAGAAAGAACAGAATGAAATTTGTTTTCAATGTTTGCTGTATCTACTTGTCTGGTGGTTTGTTATAGGTTCATTACTTTATATGCAGCTTGGTTAATTAAGCTGCCCATTTTAATATTTGAAGCCTACTCGTGCAGGGATTTCGAAAGCTAAAGTATGTTGATCTTTCAACATCATATTCAATAACTGGGATCTTTTTAAGGTGAGTGCATTTGATATGGACTATTGCCTGAACTTGGTCATTTATATGTCTTGAAATTATTATAAATCTTTTGTTTAATAGGAACCTTGGAGGTAGTGCAGGTGGGAATTTTCTCGAGGTTTTGATCTTACGTGATTGCATGCATCTCAAAGAGGTAGGTTAATTTTTTTCTTCAACACCATTTATCATATTTTATTTCTACTTCTCTCCTCCATTTTCAGCTAATTTACTTATCCATTGCTCCATAATCATTCAGGTAGAAGTTGCTCAGTTATTGACATCTGTTATTTCTGGAGATTTCAAGTTCCTTCGACACCTTGTGAGTAGATTGTTTATGTTGATATTCAGATTTCAACTATCATTTTAAGTGTAATGTTTGATTTATTTTCTCTGGTAACTGTTTTACCAGGATGTATCTAATAGGGAAGGGTTAGCTGCTGAAGGTGACTGGTACCATAGGTGCTTCAGTTCAAGGTTTTTTTTCCTTTGTGTGTTGAACGCTTACGCTATACTTTACTTTTTCCAGATCTTCATGTTAAATTTTGGTGTATTTTTCAGTATCATACCAGTAAAACAGGTTTTAGAAGCAAGACCTGATCTTTGCTTGCTGGCCGACTTTCCACCAGACGGAAGGTCAGTTAATTAATTTAGCAACAAAATTCTCATTCCGTTTTATTGATAATTATGGAGAAAAGAGGGTCTAAATTAGGAATTGATTTTTCTGCTTTTTTCTGGAATTCTGTCTGTTGCAGCTTTATCGATATGGAACAAATGATGGATAGCGAGCCAATCAGTGATGTCAGGTTGCAATCACATCTGAGCTATCACACCTCGGATAGTTCATTGTTTATGAGTACTTCTGAAAGCAGCTACTACAGTGACCAGAGTAGTGGAAACGGGGAAAGTCGAGATTCTGGGTACACGGTTTATGAGGAAAGTTCAGATGAGGTTGACATTCTGCTGGTCTGAATAAATATTTGGTCGGAGGTGTATCGAATCAGCTTTCATTTCAATAATGAACAGGGTACATTACTCCTCTTCTCTCTCTTCCCCAACATATATTATCTCTCTTGTACCAGTAGTGAACTTTTAATTTTTGCTTGTAAGTTACTGGTTCTGGTGAGCACCTATATCTCCTATTGGAACTGGCCTGCTCTTCTTATTTGATTATATAATTGATTTGGCATGGTGCAAGTTGAACTGATTTCTTGTTACTTTGTTTTAATTGTTAGGAAAGAAGGGGGTTTAGTTTGAGAGCAATGCTGTTATGGATTGTGTGGTTCAGGTTGACTCTCGAATCGGGATACATCTCAAACCCTTACAATTAGCTGCTAAAGTTATGCATATGCTTTGGCATTACTAATTAAGTTGAGGGTCTTTGTCTTATCTACAAAGATGAGATGACAGTAAGGGTTCTCCCGAATTTGGTGGCATCCTAATTTTTTTTCGCATATTTTCTAATGAATGCAGTAGTCCGGAAGCTGTAAGCTTCCCGATGCCACGTTCATCACTATAACTTGGTTTGCTATCTTCAGTTGTAAAAGTGAATTGTTTTTTTCCTCGCATCACTATGCATATGCTGATATATCTAAGGTATGATGCACAAAAAACATACAAGTTGTGACTAATTTGTAGAGTTTATAATAAAAATAGTAGGTGTGCTTATTACCACAAAAAAGGGGCATCATTTCATATAAGTGGATAAAGCTTAATACTAGTGGTTTCTCTTAACGCCTAGATACATACGAGGAAAATAAAAATATAAATGTATATGAATTCTACATCAAAAAGAAGATAATTAAATAAGCTGCAAAAGCTGAATGATGAAAAATATACAGGATACTTTCAATTGATAAAAGGGAGGTATATACAACATCCAAATCTAAGTCTGTACCATAAGATAGGAAGATATAAATTACCATTTTTTCTTATAGAGGACAGCGTTATTAAATTCTTTTGATGGCACACAAGGAATTTGAGAGTTTTAGCTGTATTACAATCTTCCACTTCCAAATCTAGTGGAATCTCTTCATGCCAATTAGTTGGTGAACTTTGAGCACAAAAATGTTTAACCCTGCAATTAGGCTATATGAGCATAAATAGATACACATGTTTGCAGGGGTCAGTCTACAGTCCCCAGTGTTGTTACCAGAAATGGCAAATCACCCACATACTTAGAACTTTAGGTTTGAAATGAATTGACAAGGTTATTTCCAAACAAGACACATATTGCATAATTATATTTATATTCGTATTTAATCACATTCTTCTTCAGTATTTATATTAGAGTTACATAGTTAAACTTCGGATTATTAGCGGCTCGCGGTTAGTTGATAAGTCCATATAATGGGTCCTGTCGTAGACTCCTAGTTATTCGAAGCGAGCGAAACATGACTACAATACGCCGATTCTGCTGCGATGATCTTCTTCGCTTCTCATTTGTCAATCTCGACCATCTAACGGAAACTGTAAGCTTGATTCGCTGATTTATCTTAGTCCCCCTGTTGATTCTCTGATTCTGATCTGTTGTTTTAGTTACATGACCTATCTGGCGAGATGGCCTGATTACTTTCACATCGCCCAATAACAAACTCATGGGATACAGTAAGCTAATTTTGCTGTGTTTCTCTGTTTGAATTTGGTGGAGAAAACCTGATTTTGGCACGAATATTTGCAGTTATGGGGAAAGTAGAAGGACAAGGAGAGTCTTGGCATGGGCACGTCACGGCGGTTACAGTGGCTACTGAGTACCGAAGACAGCAATTAGCCAAAAAACTCATGAACCTTCTTGAAGATATCAGTGACAAAATGTAAGAAAAACATCCTAGCAGTTACTGTGTATTTACTTTTTATATAAATTTGTGAGATTGTGTGTGACCATTTGTGCTTATTGATGTGTATGTTAATGCCATTTTCACATTTTGAGTCAATGCAGCTACAAGGATAGATTTCCGTATTTTAGATCATATTTCTTCAATTTTCTTAAACTACAACATTGTCACCTAAAGTGTTGTACATTGATTGAAATGTGGAAATTTCAGGGTCAAGGTTTACTTGTGGCGGAGATTATTGACATTGGTTGTGTTAGTAGGGTGTTTCTTTGTATGTCAATTTGCGAGACTTATTTTTCTATTTAGATACATTTTACACAGTTGAGTCAAAATAAAAGCTTAAATTGTGCCTTAATCATGGTAAAGCAACGGAGGAGACTTACATGGCATTGCAGTCATTTGATTCCAAGTATTTTGTCATTTTGCAGCATAGATATGTTATGTGACATTTTAGATAAATGTTACAGGACATACCTTTTGTTTGTGTTGCCGTATCACTTTCCCCCTTCATGAAGGACTTTAAATCAAATTACTTTGCATTTGTTCAGGAATTTCAGCTGCAACCTTATTTTCAGTAGGAAGCCATCAAATTGTTATTATGGCATTTGTACACAGTGTTTGTGTGCTTAGACATTTTTCACCTGCAGTTGTTTAAGTGAATTGGAGCGAGTTGCATTGACCATTTGTGCAATGACTAGAAATTTGAATTCTGTATTTCATTTGGTTGTGCATACTATTTTGCTTCTTGTCTGTAATGCTTCGTCAGAATTTTCTATGTATAATTAAGTTTGATCCATGAAATACTGTAACACGATAGATTATGTCAGAGGTTTTGCGGTAACATGACTAGTTATCATTGACAAATAACTCAATATTCATTGCACTGTAAAAATACTTTCTGTTATAGCGTGGGGTTCTTCTGTTTTCTGAACCTCTCCCCCGAGGGCCTAATTTCAACATATATAGATGGTGTTTCTACGGTTTTGATATATTTATTGTGAAAAAGTTCAAAATTCAGTTATATCTTACATGGTTATGCCGGGTTGAAGTGAGTTATATCCTATTTATAAAAAAAACTCAGCTTGTCACTCTACCAACTGAATTTTTTTTTTTTTTGCAAGGCTGTTCGCGTTTCATATATTTTTTAATCTAGTAGTTTGGGACTTTGGCTGAGCTTGTGGCTTTTTTTTACTGTTTGTTTATATTAATCATATCTTGTTTTATGCTAATGAATATCTTGGTTCAAGAATCCTGCTGACAGTGGCATTTTCATTTTAGTGATAAGGCCTACTTTGTCGACCTTTTTGTGAGAGCATCAAACACACCAGCGATAAAGATGTATGAAAAGGTAATGGTTCTCTTGGTTTGTTCATGAAATTTGCAGTTTCTACTAGATCATATTTTTCTATCTTAAACTCAATTCAAAATATGTTCCAGCTGACCCAACCAAAACCAAGTCGCCATATTCAAAACCGCTTACATCATTATAATTTACAAGTTCAAAAGTTGCATTTTTAAAAAAGTAGAAAATCTTTGAAAATTTCATTGTGAACATTGTAATATAGGTTTATTGGGAGATCGTTAGGCCTTCGAGTTTTGGAATGCCCCTTTGTCAAGATGCGCCCCTTTTTCATTTCTATTTTACTAGAATTGTTGAAGTAATTAGATATAGTTTTTCTAAAACCTCAGTTTAATATATATTTTCAGCCACAGCTATTCTTCTCTGGGATTTTCTTGTAGCAAGTAACTGAGACCTTTGAACCGTGTTCCGTGCTTCAGTATTTTAGCACTAGACGCTTAACAACTAAAAATAATTCAGTAAAAATCTATAAACGAAACAAGATGTGAACATTTCATCTAGCTGACATATTGTTGCATAGAGCTACTTGGCATAATATCCTTATTAGTGCATAGTCTTTGTTATGTTTTGCTAATCTCAATAAAAACATGTGTTAAATGCTCATCATATGTCCACTTTTCTCAGCTGGGATATGTAATTTACCGGCGAGTGCTCCGCTATTATTCAGGAGAGGAAGATGGCTTGGGTGAGTTGTCTCATTTTGATTGGACATTACACCCCTAAGTTTTTTTTACACTGATTGGGAACTTTGGTGTGCTCTGTTAACAGATATGAAGAAAGCTTTATCGAGAGATGTTGAAAAGAAGTCCATTATCCCCCTAAAGCGCCCGATTACTCCTGATGAATTAGAATATGATTAGTTTGGTGTTTACTGTGAAAGATCACGTGCGTATCTTGTTTAAAGACGGATGAAGTCCAACCCAAAACTCAAAATTGAGATGTGTAGCATCAGATCCATGATTGACGAAGCCGATCTTGTTGAAGAAACTAAAAATATAGCAGCTACTTATTTAAAACTAAAAAAAACTTACTTCTTAAAAGAGGGAGGAGGAAGAAGAAAGTATTGTTTGAAGAAGACGAAGAACGAGCCAAGAGAGCAAGAAGACGACTAGGGTTTTTTTAGAGAGACTTGTATAGTTAGAGATTAAACAACCCTCCAAATCAGTTAGTTTAATACTTTTAGTTTCGTTAAGTTTCAATAAGTTTTTATTAAACTTGAGTAAATAAATTATTAGGTTTCAATTTCAATTCGGTTCGACTACTCTCTATTCAGTTGAAAAGTTTAGGGCATGAATTGTACATATGTAGTTGTGTTTATAATTGTGTATATACTTGAAAAGGATACAGCCAAATTTGAACAAATGAACCATTTTCTATTATTGATTAATCACGTATTAAGAAGATGCAATACAAGTTATTACAACATGGTGCATAAAATATTGCACAATAAAGAAATTAAACAATGAGTTATATTAATATACTCTTTCAAAGAGTACTTTAGCCATATGGTAATTAATGGTGCCAATATCACAAACTGCGGGATAGTACAAACTTCTGGCCACTGTGAAAAATATTTGCTTCAATTCAGAATCCAATCCGTCCGATTTTTTAAGCACTAGTTGCACAAGTTCTTGCATGTCTGCTTCTATTTCTGGTGTTGCGGTTTTCTTGTTGTCATTTACCTGAAAATCAATAAAATAAATAGCACCAAATGAGATTACAATTGAACACAACACAATTAAAATGGTTATCATAAACTTTTTATATTATATATTTGGCACGGTACCAAATTTGCATTTATATGCTTCCAATCACGTTAAGGAATCTCCGTCGGTCAGGATATACATTATTCCGTTTTACATAATCCATACTCGATTTGTTTAAAAAAGGGTATTTGATTAATCGTATTGAGATAATGATTAGTGACTAAACTAGAGAGAATATGAATAATTAATCACCTTATTTTTCTTGTATATTCCGAGTTGATGGCCTATTTTGTTAATAAGTTGGAAAAATTTGTCATATTCAGCAGAAATTTGGTTCGAGATCCAATTAGGAGACGTGAGATTAATTGTTTTGACAACGAGTTCAGCTTCTCCTCGGTGAATATCTCCATCTTCAACCCACTTTAGCAAGCAGCTTTCCCACTAAATTTCACCACACAAACCAACAAAATCAACCAAGTAAGAATCACGCCTCAAGTATCTCTAGCTAACTAATAAATTATTTATACAATAAAGAATATGAAAAAGACTTACAGCATGACGTAAGCAGGGGCTAATGTCAGTCCCAAAAGACATGGCTGCATCCAAAGAGACATCATTTAAGGTTCCGACAACAATCCTTGCCAATTCCTGCCTTGTCTTTGCTTCCAACTTTCTGCAACACATATCAGTTTTAACTACTTCAAAGATGGTTAAAGTTCATGCATGTCTTTTGTGCTCTCTTTATTATCACATTTCATCTCCAGAATGTTCACAACTGCAAAAGACATGTTCATGTCTCATTGAAACGTTCCCATTTTCTGCAGTTTTGGAGTCTATAACGGACTTATATATATCTTTGGAAAATAGCCAAATACTTGTGTTAGAACTTTAAATTAGAGAAATATAAAACGGACCTGCCGTCAATAGCGACGTCGTTTTTGAAGTGTTGCAAAAAGGCGGCCCTTTCCTTGAATGTAGCGTTGTTTTGGTGGAAGTAAGAGTCAATAGTTTGAAGCAAGACGGTGGTTTTGGCCCATGCGAGTCTCTCTCTTGACTTTTCCGGCTCAAAAATGTTGGCTGTTGCTATGTAATACGCCATTAGTACCTCTCTTCTGCTTACTCCAAATTCCGCCAGTTTACACC